>WNYA01000396.1:5480-171668 GCA_019512145.1 Engystomops pustulosus
CAAACATATAAAGGGCACATAATACTTAAACTGTAGCCATATACTTATGTCAGGTTGTACTGCTATTTACTGTTGCACTGGCACTTTACAATATTTCTTGTGATAAAATTTCTTGTATGGATATCAGGGCACTGGCACTTTATAATACATCTTTGAATAATTTATATGTGGACAGTAACCTGGATATATTCCTGTGTTTCTGTGGAGTGTGGACGCTCTAGTGGAACTCCTGAGGATAACCTAACTTTTGTTTGTACTTTACAAATCATATTGTCATACTGTTGTTTTTAAATAAGTGTAATGATTAAATAAAATGAATTAAATTTTAATTAAACGGTATAATGAGATTTCTATGAACCAGATTTCACTCATGTGCTTTTCTTAGGTGTTATTAAAGATTTTATATAGTTCCTCCACGATGTCAAAAATCTCCAATAATTATTATTATGGAGGCAGTGAACTAGTAGTAGATTAAAGGTGCTGCTGTTAAAACTATGTTAGTTGGATCTTGGGATGGAGCTGGCGCTCCGCTTCCAGGCGAGCTTTCGCCAATCCAAGCCCCTGTCTCTAACGCTAGCGGCAGGGCAGGCAAGAACCTCCAAGGCGTACAGCGCCAGTTCGTGCCACATGTCCAGCTTTGAAACCCAGTAGTTGTAGGGAGCTGTGTGATCATTTAGGACGATGGTATGGTCAGCTACGTACTCCCTCACCATCTTTCTGTAAAGATCAGCCCTACTCTGCCGAGACTGGGGACAGGTGACAGTGTCTTGCTGGGGTGACATAAAACTGGCAAAGGCCTTGTAAAGCATAGCCCTGCCAGTGCTGGACAAGCTGCCTGGTCGCCTACTCTCCCTCGCTACTTGTCCCGCAGAAGTACGCCCTCTGCCGCTAGCGCTGTCAGAAGGGAAATACTGTTTCAGCTTGTGCCGTGGGTCCAGGAGAGTGAATACCCAGTAATCGGTGCTGGAATAAATTCTTTGAACGCGAGGGTCACGGGATAGGCAGCCTAGCATGAAATCTGCCATATGCGCCAGAGTCCCAACGCGCAAGAATTCACTCCCCTCACTGGCCTGACTACCCATTTCCTACTCCTCCAACACCTCCAACTCCTCTTCTTCTGCCCATACACGCTGAACAGTGAAGGACTGAACAATGGTCCCCTCTTCTGTCTCGCCAACATTCTCCTCCTCTTCCTCCTCCTCCACCTCCTCCGATATGCGCTGAGAAACAGACGAGCGCAAAGCTTCCGACTTCATGCTGAATAGAGAGTTTTTCAACAGGCCAAGCAGCGGGATGGTGAGGCTGATGATGGCGGCATCGCCACTGACCATCTGTGTTGACTCCTCAAAGTTACTCAGCACCTGACAGATATCAGACATCCACGTCCACTCCTCATTGTAGACTTGAGGAAGCTGACTGACCTGACTACCATTTCTGGTGGAAGTTGACATCTGGCAGTCTACAATCGCTCTGTGCTGCTGGTAAACTCTGGATAACATAGTTAATGTTGAATTCCACCTCGTGGGTACGTCGCACAACAGTCGGTGAGGGGGCAGTTGGAGGCGGCGCTGCGCTGCCCTGAGAGTGGCAGCATCTGTGCTGGACTTCCTGAAATGCGCACAGATGCGGCGCACCTTCGTGAGCAAATCAGACAGATTGGGGTATGTCTTGAGGAAACGCTGAACTATGAGATTTAACACATGGGCCAGGCATGGCACATGTGTCAGTCTGCCGAGTTGCAGAGCCGCCACCAGGTTACGGCCGTTGTCACACACAACCATGCCTGGCTTCAGGTTCAACGGTGCCAGCCACAGATCAGTCTGTGCCGTCATAACCTGTAATAGCTCTTGGGCGGTGTTCCTTTTATTGCCTAGGCTCAGCAGTTTGAGCACCGCCTGCTGTCGCTTAGCGACGGCACTGCTGCTGTGCCTAGAGCTATCGACTGATGGCGCCATGCCCACGGATGGTAATTCGGAGGAGGAGGTGTCCTCCTCCACCTCCACCTCCTCCGATATGCGCTGAGAAACAGACCTCAGGGTGCTTTGGCTATCAACAAGGGAATCTTCTTCCCCCGTCTCTTGTGACGAGCGCAAAGCTTCCGACTTCATGCTGACCAGAGAGTTTTTCAACAGGCCAAGCAGCGGGATGGTGAGGCTGATGATGGCGGCATCGCCACTGACCATCTGTGTTGACTCCTCAAAGTTACTCAGCACCTGACAGATATCAGACATCCACGTCCACTCCTCATTGTAGACTTGAGGAAGCTGACTGACCTGACTACCAGTTCTGGTGGAAGTTGACATCTGGCAGTCTACAATCGCTCTGCGCTGCTGGTAAACTCTGGATAACATGGTTTATGTTGAATTCCACCTCGTGGGCAAGTCGCACAACAGTCGTTGAGCGGCAGTTGGAGGCGGCGCTGCGCTGCCCTGAGAGTGGCAGCATCTGTGCTGGACTTCCTGAAATGCGCACAGATGCGGCGCACCTTCGTGAGCAATTGAGTGGGGTGTTTAGCATTCAGATGCCTGCGCATACTGGTGGTAGTTAAGCTAGTAGTGGTGGAACCCCTGCTGATCCTGGTTTGGCAAAGGTTGCACACCACAGTCCGTCGGTCATCCGGTGTTTCTTTAAAGAACCTCCAGACTTCTGAAAATCTAGCCCTCGCCAGGTCTCCCAGCAAATTCCTCACAGTATGGTACTAGCTGCACTACTAGTGCCAGCAAGCCCAGCCACAAGCAAACAAAAAAAAGGAAAATATAACGCTATTGTAGGCCTAAGTAAGCCGTTGGGGTTCTCCTATGGCTATTTTGTAGCCTACAATGAGAGCACACTGCTTTGCAAGAGGAGTTTGAGCTATAAAATGAAATAAATCCGCATATGGCTTGGCTGGCCAGATCAGTGACCCGGAAATAGACTAGCCCCTGCCTGCGTTGGTCTCGGATCATTCTGTTCTAGTCGATGTCGCTAGGGAGAGTGCTGTGCTGGTCAGGGAAAGCGTTAGGTGTTCTATTAGAATAGTGTTAGGCAGAGTGATCTACAAACCCCAACAGCCCTCTTAGGCGCACAATAACTTTTATACTTTTTTTTTTTTTATTTGCTTGTGGCTGGGCTTGCTGGCACTAGTAGTGGCAGCTAGTACCATATTGTGAGGAATTTGGCGTGACTTGGACCGTTGTTGTCTAGCTCTTAGTGACACACATATCCACCTCAAACACCAAAGTGGACAATTTATTAGGGTTTGAGTAGAATTAGGCAGTCTGTCTGATTTTTTTTTTTTTAGCTGTATTCATTTTATAGCTCAAATCATCTTGCAAAGCGTGTGCTCTCATTGTAGGCTAAAAATACGCCAACCATAGAGAACCCCAACGGCTTACTTAGGCCTACATATCGTTATTTTTTCTTTTTTTTGTTTTTGCTTGTTGCGCGGGCTTCTGGCACTATTAGTGCAGTAGTACCCTACTGTGAGGAATTTGCTGGGAGACCTGCTACCCTGTTGTTTTTTAGCCTTCATTGACACGCATATCCACCTCAACACCGAAGTGGGACAATGAATTAGGGTGTTATTAGTAGAATTAGGCAGAGTCTGCTGATTTATTTTTTTTTAGCTTGTATTTCATTTATAGCTTCAAACTCCTTGCAAAGCGTGTGCTCTCATTGTAGGCTACAAATAAGCATAGAGAACCCAACGGCTTACTTAGGCCTACAAAGCGTTATATTTTCCTTTTTTTGTTCTGCTTGTGGCTGGCTTGCTGGCACTAGTAGTGCCAGCTAGTAACATACTGTGGAGGAATTTGCTGGGAACCTGCGATCCGTGTTGTGTTTACCCTTAGTGACACACATATCCACCACTCAAACACCGAAGTGGAACAATTTATTAGGGGTTTATAGAGAATTAGGCAGAGTCTGCTTTTTTTGTTTTTTTTAGTCTGTATTTCATTTTATAGCTCAAACTCCTCTTGCAAGCACAAAATCCAGCTTGTGTGCTGTCAGTGTAGGTTAGAAACTAGCCATACAATAGTGGTAGCATCGTTGTTAAAAAATAAAAACTAAAAAAAATAAACACAATTTTTTTTTTTTCAAGTTACACTTTAATTGAAATGTTTAACCCGGGGACAGGGGTAGAGGACGGGGCGTGACTGGGCGTCAAAAAGACTGCAGGGTGTCGGAGGCCGTGGTCCTGCGGGGTGAGAACACCACCTGCTGATGGGAGCGGGAGGGCCCGCAGCGGTAACACCACAGTTCCATATGTCTACTCAGTGATCATCAAGTTAACGGACGTCGAGTGGGGTAAAAGCACGTGGGGTGAGGGCCATACAGTGGTGCAAAGAGAGAGTGGATGGGGTTCGGGTGAGTTGGGGCTCGCTAGCACAATGGTGCGGTTCGTGGGGGAGCCATTTGGTCCAACGCAGTTGCAGGAACAGGTCGTCCACCGCAGTCCAGCCTCATGTCCCCAGAGATCGCACTCCTGCGCACTCCAATCACACTCTGCAAGGCCATGCCTTTACCCCCGCTGAGTCTGTCGACAACGGGCCTCCACCAAAAATTTTGCATTTGAACCGCTACTGGCTGAAAGGAGATCTTGTTTTCGGAGTGGACCTTCCCACAGTCACAAACCACTTGGCCTGCTGCGGCCTGAGCTTCTTTCCGTGCCAGCGAGGTTTTCCACAGTCTGCAGATCTGGATTGTGGTGCTGACTGACATTACTTCACGATAGGTGGAAGAATGTGGTAAAGAGTCTGTCGGACGATCAGGAGACACGGTTGTCAGACAGTGTGAAAGTAATTTGTTTCGAGATGGCCGGAAGAAAAAATTGCCGAATAATGGGATGGGAGCACTGGGGAGCTGAGAACGTAAAGTAAAATCGGAGGGATACGAATTGAGGTGACAATATACGGGAGCCCAGCTAAATAGGAGTTGGTATGGGCCGGGGTAAAACACAAGGAAGGAGGTGGCTGTGGCGGAAAGTGGAGCAGCGGAGGGCGGATCAATAAAATACCTTAAATTAGGCAATAACAGGGTGTGGAAAAGGCAGATGGGGGGGAGGCCAGACGGGGACACGGGACAGTATGTCGGACAGGGAGCTGGGGAAGTGAGTGGACAGTCAAGCGAACCAAACAGTGATGAAATAGTGGGGGAACCTGCGGTAGGGGGGTCGATCGGCCCTGTGGGGCGAAAGCTAAAAGCTGATTTATCAGGAAAAGTCTGAAGAGGTTCTTTAATAAATAGACAAACAAGTCCCGAAATAGACCGCGGAACGTGTTGGTGTGCAACCTTTGCCAAAGGCCAGATCAGCAGGGGTTACCCCCAACATAATAGCTATAACTTACCACAGTATGCGCAGGTGCATCTGAAAAACAAATAGACTGGTACAAACACCCAAAACAAGAGAGGGGGAAAAGGAGGTGGGGGGTAAAAGTGCACTCAATGGCAACCAAGCCGTTCACACTCCAGGTCCGGCAGTCACCAGCAAATAAGCGTCCGGAGGTATCCCCTGTGGTCAGGAAATCTAAAGCTGAAACCGTCCGCCCGGCGGCCAGAAAAACGGGGCGGGCCGGCCAAACTAGAGAGGGGTCTCCGTGACGTTAGGGGAAGAAACGAGGAAGCCTCAGTAGACGTCGGGTTCGCCGGGGAGCCAGAACGATCCTACCACACCATCCACCAGCGTTCAGCTCTCTATAGACCCGCAAATCCAATCTGAGCGTCACAAAAGGGGTCAGGACATCCGCGCAACCCCACCCACACGCCCAAGCCCTCAACGTCCCCATCTCCAATTTGCTTAGCCTGTATATGCTGGCCCCTATAAAGTCTGGTAAGAGACCGGGCCGTGAATTAGAGAACCTATGCCGGCGGTCTGCCCTCGGTTGTTCTATCGAGATCCCCAGCCGCTCCAGCTATGTTTCCGCTGTGGCCAGGATGCCCAGCCCGCACAAGATAATAAACACTGTCAAAAAAAACCACCCTCCGTGCCGCCTGACCAACCCGTGGTTTCTGGACAAGGTGTGCCACCTGGACCACGGACACGGGAGCTGAGTGCTCCGTGGGGCAGGGCCACTATAGATATCGGGCAATGACGTCAACATTGCTGAGTTAACTTGTGATCAGGAGTGCTGGGACCTGTAAGAGAATCACGGGACCCTGTGGGCTGTCATATCTGCCGACTGACCGAGACTGACGTGCCCACACCCAGAATCGGTCCAGGTCCCAAAAATAGATGCCAAGAGCAATCACTTACTAGCCCTCCAATCAACTAATACCACCCACACGTCCGGTACAACCTCCTCCTCATAGACTTACCAGCGACGTGGGCAATGGCACCGGATCAATCGGTAGGGGCTCTAGTGCACGCACAGTGCCATCAGCTAAAGCGACAGCAGGCGGTGGCTCAACTAGCGGAGCCTATAAGCTATAAAAGGCAGCACCGCCACAAGAGTTATCTTACAGGGCGGAGTCCAGACGGGGCGCAAGCGGATCGATATGGCTTGGCACCTCGAGGCAGGTGAACCAGAATCCAGCATGGTGTGGTGTGTGGACAACGGGCCGTAACCTGGTGGACTCTGCACTCGGCAGTCTGACACATGGTGCGCGATGCCTGGCACTCATGGTTGAATCCCATCAGTGGGGGTCATAGATGCGATATGTTTCCGTCAAGGAGACATACCCCACTCTGTCTGGCTTTGCTCACAGGGTAATGATGCGCCGCGCTCTGTCAGCGCATTTCCAGGAAGTCCGAGCACATCGTGCGCCAGCTACCATGGCAGCTGCCACGCCGCCTCCAACTGCCCCAAATCACAACGAGCGGTTGTTGGGACACGTGGCCCACGAGGGGGTGGAATTCAATCACTAACCAGTTTCCAGATTTACCAGCAGCGGCAAGAGCATTGCTAGACTAGCCAGAATGTGCGGAACTTCACCAGAACTGGTAGGGTGCCAGTCAGTCAGCATTCCGGCATGTCTACGATGAGTACGTGGACGTTGGTATGTCTGTATATACTGGTCAGAGGATGGGGTGTTTGTGTGAACGTGAGTAGACTTATGAGGCGTACACACAGATCGTTCATGGTGATATCCAAGCCATCAATCGCCGGCTCACCATCCCTCTGCAATTGGTACCTGTAACTAGAAAAACTCTCCTGTATCAGCATAAACGAAGCTTTGCGTCTACGTCACAATAGAACGGGGAGAAGTTCCCGTTGTTGATGGGATACCAAGCACCCTTCACTGGTAGGTGAGGAAATTACGTGTTTCTCGAAGCATATGCCGAGGAGCAGAGAGAGCAAAGAAGGGAGGGGGGGGGGAGATATGGAGTAGGGAGGAGGGATAACGAGTCGAGCGCCGGATGATATATTTAAGCGAGACAGTGAAGGCGAGGGGACCAGTTGTGTCGAGGGCCTTCACTGGGTCAGAAGCCACTGTAGGGTGTGCAGGAAGAAGGAACAAGTTGTGAGGAGTTGGGCAGGGAGAGAGGGAATGGGGGGAAACAGTCGAGGAGCGCAGTGAGTGGTGGGAGGAGTTGGAATTCTGCGCAGTTGTTGGACATCTGTGTCGCAACATCAGCACGGATAGTTGGTACCATGCTACTGCTTCACTAATCCCGCTTGTATCGCTCCGCGTTCAAAATGAATTATTCCATACCGGTTACCTGTGGTGATTCACGTCTCCTGGACCCACGGTCCAAGCAAAAATCTTAAAAAATAACCACGTCTCATGCCCTGAGAAAAGAGGGAAATGGCTTGTGGGAGAATGCATGAATACGGAAGCAAAAGGCCCTGGTGCCCGCAGCGGGACAAACAGTATTTCCCAACTTTCGTGTAACCAGCGCTAGTGGCAGAGGCGTACTTCGTGGCGGACAAGTAGCGGGTAGAGGGGGAGAGTAGAGGCGACCATGCATTCTTGTCCAGCACTGGTCTCGAGAAAGAATGCATGGCTTTACCAGGCCTAAAGTGGCCAGTTAAATTATAGGTCACGCATGCGGAAAGACAAACGTGTCACTCGGGGAGTGAAGTCGGCGGCAACATTGCTCGGCAGGAAAGGATAGGTCTGAGTGCGCTGTTACCAGAAAGGATAGAATGGGTGAGGGGGTGAAATGTACGATACTGGACCATACCGCATCGTCCGTAAATGCAAGGGTGCACGGGCAGGCGTGCGCGACCTGACAAACTACAGGTGGGTAATAGGATAGAAAAGTCTGGAACATGTGTGCACAGGAACTTGGCGGCCTTTAGCGTGGCCTGTGGTTGGCATGGTTGTGCGGTGCCTTGCCCAAGGTAGGGGCCGCGAGGGGACGGGTTGTTCTCCCGAGCGAAGTTGATTCTAGTGGGCGCAAGTTGGGCGAATCATCACCAGATCATCGACACTCCGTGGCGTCCTGAGGCTGGGCGCGTTACAGGCTGACGCTTATCAAGATTCAATAAAGCCTGATGTAAATATTCGTGGCGGGTGGCGGTTTCGCATGGTCTGGCCCGCTATGAACGAGGCGTGAACGCCGAGAGAAAATGAAATATGGGGGCACTGCGCTCCTCCTTCACTGTGGCCGCTCGCTTCTCGCGTGCACTATTGTACACGTGAAGCACAGAGAGGGGGGAGGACACGAGAAGATGGAACATGTAACTATTGGTTGTCGTTAAAGCCAGCGCCAACTGGGCCTGGGGGGGCGCTATATTTAGCTCAGTATGATTATTTAATTTTTCTGTGAGGGCCAACGGGACGCAGTCTGTCCTCAGGGGTTGGTTAACAATTTGTTGGGAGTGCCCAATAAACCAGGCGACACAACGTACAGGTGTGAATTTTAAAATCTGGAGACAACAGCTACACCTGGTCCTCTGGTTTGAAACTTTTTGGACTGCCACATCAGGCACGCAAATCTATGTCAATTGTTTTCTTGAGGACCAGCTACCTGCTCCATCCGGGTCTTGAAAACACTTTTCTTGGGACTGCCCACATACAGCTGACTCAATCAATATGTATGTTCTGAGGACGCGCTACCTGATCCTCTGTTGAAACTTTTTGGACTGCCAGCCGGTACGAAGCCGCTATCCAAAATGAAATGGGGTCTCCTCCGGGATAGCAGCCTCCACAACTCAGTCTTTTTTTAGCTGCCTTCACCGTATGTAAGCTCCATGCCTAACCAAGGTTCCAACGTCACATCGCCATAGCAGTGTTGCCTCCAACAAATTTAGTCCTATAGCATGGGTGCTCCGATACATGGGGTGGCGGGGATCAAAACAAGCTTGTGGGTCAGCCGAGAATTGTTGGACTGTGGTTTTCAGGGCTTCCATGTTAACTTTGGCCCTGCACCCTGCGTGTAATCCACAAAATATACTGGCAACTTTAAGAAATATTGTTCTCATTTACCAATATTATTAGGCAGCGAAACGTTCTTGCGCGATGACTTGTTTACATTCCCCTCAACACCGACGCAGAACCCAAAGGGGTGTCAGAAGGGCGGGGCTACTGACAACATTGTATTTTATACACAAGGTTTTAGAAGTTCGTAGGTTGTTGGGAGTAAGCGCTGAAAAAGACAGTGGCTTGATTGGCGAAAGGGAAAAAGCGGTGCAGCCTGGCATGCGGTAGCGAAGCCATTAACAGGTCCATCACAAGTCGCAAAACTAACAGGGAGAGTTATTACTGCAGGCACGACCCTAATTAAGTACGTCAACAACACTAAGTAAAAAGAAAACAAGTGGAGGTCACTGCCTCCATAAGCAAGATTCCGCGGAGGAAAAAAGGGGGGAGGGGGGGGGCCTTGGCACCTGCTGTGGGTGCATGCAAATTTGAGACCGTGCTAGTGGTTGCATCCAGGAATGCAGTGATAGTTCGGGATGACGAAAAATCAACCGGGAAGATTACATGATAAAGCGGGGAGTGGAGGAAAGTACTAGAAGTCGCCGACGCGGGGAAAAAGCATTTGCTATGGGTTGGGGAGGTCGTACAACAAAAATACTGCAAACACTTTTTCATTTAAACACGATATATGAGTTAAATGAGACGTTTTCATGGAGATTGGCGGGTGCAGGCACTGTTGAGCCTTTGGTTCCACTCTCATGCCACCGCCTTATAGGGTTACAAAAGGACCATAGAATCCAGATGGGTTGGGAGCGGGGGATAGGCGGATAGAAACACCTGAGAGTGGTTTGCCACAACGCTCTGGGGAGGATATTATAGGCACGTGACCATCGTGAACTTCCCCGAACAACGGTAACGAGCTGCCAACTGCTGCCTCGTCCGCGCTATAAAAATTTCTCAGGTTCAAACATTTTAGGGAATGGTTGGTAGATGCGGGCTTTACACTAGGTAGTCCTCATTCTGAGGTCAGCGGGTCTAGAGTCAAGAGCGGGTTACGATACACAATGCAGTCGTAGCACCAGTAAAAAACAGACATTACTTGTTGTGGGCAAATATGTGATGGGAATCGACATTAAGCATTGTCACAAATCATACAGTAAATGCAGTCCATGCATGCTGGCCGGGGGGCCATGGGTGTTTCCTGGTGTCCATGGGTCGGCTGTGGGTGTGTGTCCTCCTTTTGCTGAGGGGGGGTGTTTCCCATGGTGCTTGATGTCTGCCGAAGCGTGGGTCCCAGGCTGCAGATCACTTGGTCCCCTTGTAAGAAGGGGTGCGTCGATTCTCCATTGACTGCAAATATGGTACTCGTGATAGTTCAAGACGGAGGCGGACGAAATCGAGCAGCTAACGGCAAAAGATTGGCGTCGTCGTAATAGACAGTTACACCGAGCATGATTAGTGCTCGACTACTCAGGTCGTGAGTTAGACATACTGCCGGGTAGTCTATTCCCTCGAGCCGTGGGATGTGTTGGGGGGGGGTGCGTGGGGGTGGCGGTGGATTGGATGCGGGGTGGGGGGGTAGGGATAATGAGGTAAGGATGGGAGGAGTAGAGAAGCACCGATGATTACAAATAGTGCGGTCAGTGCAAGGCAACATGGAAGGGGTCCTTACGGGTGGGTAGAGATAGGGAGTTCATTTAGTGACGAAAAAAGCAAAAAGCGTACATGGGCAATCTCAAAATGTATCTCTAGATTATGTGTTGAGAGAGGGTACTAACTGTGCAATTAAGCAATCTGTTGGGTGGTTTGTATTAATTCTAGGATAGGTGTCAATAGAGACGACGACAACGTCAGTGTATCCTCTGGTAATGACGCAAGGTTATTTAAAGTGAACCTGGAAATAAGGGGGTGTAAAATAGTGGTATTGGAGTTTTTTTGACACATCGGTCGGAGGGTAACTATAAGTAAATCTTAAGGTAACACCTAGAGAAAGAGCAACATTGAAGGAAGAAGAAATCTGGTTTCATAGTGTGTCATCAGGGGTGTTACCGGGGTTATAATTAAAATTTAATGTCTCATTTTATTTAGATCATTACACTTATTTACACAACAGTATGACAATAATGATTTGTACAGTACAACAAAGTTAGGTTATCCTCAGGAGTTCCACTAGAGGCTTCCCACTCCACAGAAACACCGGAATATTCCAGAAAAAAAAGAAGGGGGAGAGCAGGTTGTACGTGTCCACATTAAATGTGATTCAAAGTAGTGCGAGGGAGCATCAAAAGAAAGGTGGCCGTGCCCTTATATCCATACAAGAAATTTTTAATCCAAGAAATATTGTAAGTGAGGCATGCAACATAAATAGACAGTACAACCTGAGCATAGCGTATGGGCTACGAGTAATTAGTATATGTGCCCTTTATGACTGGAAAATTGTGTACGGGGAGGGAGGCAAAACTGTCTTACCACCAATTTGCTTTCTTTCGTTTGGTGTGGGCCTAGGTATAGGCGTCGCGAGGGGGGCGCGGACCGCGGTGTGTGCGCGTGTGTGGTGGCCGGGGCTCTGTCAGGGGGGCCTGTTGGTGCATGTGTGTGCGTCCTGTCATATTCCGATCTCCAGGCGGGTACGTGGAGGAGAGGTAACGGCCCCACTTCGAGGCCGGGACCATGACGGAACAAGAGTCCGTGCTCCCCCGACCTCGTCATTTAGAGATATTTCAGAAAGGGGCGGTAACCGCAGCATAAAAATGGCTTATGGTATCAAACACCGGTAAAATTGTTTGAGTGACGACGATAAGGAATACGACACTGTTGGCAGTACGGCAATGGCGGGTCTTTCCTTTAGGCTGACTGCACGTCATAGTCCACATTGCAATTTTGCCAGTCGTGTCAGTTGATGTGCAACAATGTGCAGGGTTGGTAACATACAAAGTAGCCATTGTGACTGTAATAGGATTGTCTTAAGCTATGGGGGGTCAGACATCTGATCTATATTAAATCCATATAGTGGATTAAAGAGTAAAGCTGTACAGTTAGAGAATTAGTGGGTTTAAACCAAAACTTCATTATACTAATTGAATCCCCTTCGACAACAAACAAGAAATGTATCTTGGAGTTGCTCACCCGTTCCTTTCCAGAAGTTATGGCTTTGGGGTGGGGGTCTGTTCTGAAAGTGTGTTAGGGGCAAAATCTCTCTCTCCAGAGGTAGAAGTGGGTGAAGAACCACCTGATTACTGTCAAGTCTATGCCCTCGAGTTTGATGCCAATTAAGCTTGCCGTCATATCCCACGTGCCTGGTTGTTGTTTTCGAGTATTAAGCTTACTCAATTTAGTTTGCCACAAGTAAATCCACTTAACACTGCCACATTGCTGAGGTGCACATACATGATGTGTATGTTGACTAAGCCTGGCAGCTTACAGGTAACCATCATTCTCATAAAAAAAAAATAGAAAAGCATATGTCTGCGCGCGCTATGTCGCCTGGAATCATTCCCTTAAAGATTATTTGCCTCTCCTTCGCTCATTTAGTACCTTAAACCCTGGGCTCTCAAAAGACACACAATCAGCAAAACTGTGAGACATGCGGGCCTGCCTCCTGTCACCATAATCATGACACAGCACCCAGCTGCTGACCAATTAGAACCATATCTATCTATCTTATCTATCTCCCATATCTATTGTCCTGACAACGACAAACCACCCACAAAGTCATGTACCCCCGTGGGATCTAACAATTAGACAACTGGGTAAAGTCCTTAGCTTTATTTAAACTGATACGTAGGCTTACAGGGCCGGATTAAGGGTGAAAGTGGGGGGCCACTAAGGGCGAAATTGGATGGGTCTGCCATTACTCCAAAAATGTTTTTGGAAAGTATAAATCCTGCCAGCCCCCTGTATATAATGAAAGCGAACACACTACCAACTCACATACACAGCCTTACCACCCCCTTAGCTAAATAGCCTGCCAGACCCTTAGTATACTATAAGAAAACAATAAACCAAGAAACAAAAAATGAAGACGTGTAAGGGTACCACGTCATGCTGGGTGGAGTGCAGAGTCTCTTGGCTTGTGATTGGCTCTGTTTCTGGCCGCCAAAAAGCAAAACGGCGGTAGATGCCATTTTATCGAGCGGGCAAAGTATTCGTCCGAGCAACGAGCAGTTTCGAGTACGCTAATGATCGAACGAGCATCAAGCTCGGACGAGTATGTTCGCTCATCTCTAGTGCTCACCATTTAAAGGAATTTGATACTGGTTGCACATGGAATTTGCCATCTTGGACCGTATTGTCGTTCTACGTGATGGCATCGGGGGCGACGATCCATTGCTGGTGGCACACTATTATAGAAGAATGTGAAAATCCCCATATACTGCAATACTGTAATATTGCAGTACATAATAGGATTGTTTTGACCCCCTAGAGTTCAGGTCACCTAGGTGAGAAAATACATTCATTAGGACTGATATAAAAATAAAAAAATGTTAGATATTGTTAATTCCCAATCTGTCAAAATATATAAAACAGTTTTCCGGCCGCAAGCACTCTAACGTAAAATAGTGGCAAATTGTTCAAACCACAACTTTCCATTACGTCCCCATGACAGCCCCACCTGGATGTTGCTCCTATACCCTGTAGGGACAGAAAATTGAGAGTGATTAAATACCCCACCCTAGCACCCCACCTTAGAAGTCACTATGATGTGAGGTCTCTGTATATTTTTACTGTGATTTGGTTCTGCTAACCTGCTCACTATGCAAACAATTTAGGTCCTGCACAGTGAGTACTTAGCCCTGTATTATGTTGCGTTCTCCCTATATTTATTTTTGGTTTGTACATAGGACTCTTTTGCTACCTTGGGATTCAGATCCCAAGTAGAAAAACGAGGAGAAAGAGAAAACAGTAAAGTGTTATGTCCAGTGTGTATGGTAGATGTAATGAGGGAGGAAAAATAGTCCATAATATAATATTTAAAGCACATGATTAATTCTGCATCTCAACAGTCAGTTTAACAATTGTATGCTATTAGGTCCGGGATCGTCATCTCCTGGGGTAGACAGGCACAATTCACCAGCACACAGGCAATTCACAGTCCACACTGTACGATCTGGGCACAACTGACATCAGCCAGTTTTTATTCAGCAGAAATACAAAATAAACAAAGCATCAAAATAAAGCTTCTCTGGCACTCTCTGGTTCCATACCTCACCAGGTGCTGGCCTACTGCCTGGCACCACAAAACTCATGATATCTCAGTTCACAACTGACACAGGCCTTTGGCATAACCTGTCACTTCCCATGGGTGGGAAGTCTGCACCAGATACTTTTGCAGGACTTCCAGCTGGATGCCAAGTACTCCTCATAAGTAGCGGAACACCCTGTTTTCCAACATCCAACTACAACATCCCCCACTAGAGGTGACCGGGGCCCAGAATACCAGAGGGCCGGCGGTTGAGGCCTAAGGCATGCTGATGTCATGGTACTTGGTATGGGGACCGGAGGTCTGTCCTACAGCCTGGCAGGTCTCCATCAGGTGGTGTGTGCAAGAAATGATATGGAGGGAGAGGCTGGTGTACTGGTTCTCCCTGGGTATTTGTAAGATAGGTCCCTGGGTATTGGATGGGGAAGCAAGGAGCATGAGGTCTGGACCATGTGCTCCCACTGCACAGGGGTTTTATGCCCCCCTGTGGTTAGGTGGTATCACCTCTCCAATAACACTCCAGTTTACAATTCAGCCAAATCATTGGTTAGTATCTTACATCCACTTAACTATTGCCCATTCAGACAGAATCTACAGCTGCTATTACATAATGACCAGGTTCTAGAACCTTCATAGAGGGTTCATGACTCCCTTTCGTCAGTTCCTAACCTGGGCTGTTTGCAACTACCAGCCTGTCTATGTATTGGAAGTGGTGTTGCATACCCCCTAGGTAAATGAAAGATCTGCCCACGGCTCAGCTATGGACCGGTTGGAAAGGACAACAAAGGTTGCCAGCAGCATATGGTCTCCAGATGGTCCATGCACACTACAGCATGTAGGAGTGCAGTTGGTAAGGTACACTTTAGGGTAAGTGCTGGCTATGTGCAGTGCATGGGAGACAAACTGCCCACGACCCTGGCTACAGGCACCAGGGTTTGTGTAGGACTGGGTACATAAAAATGAGACTGTACAGTTGGTAGCTAATGCCCTTAAACCAACTGTCTGCTAAGGGAAAGGTGTGATGTCCTGTAATCCACTCCTTGCACCAAGGCCTGAAAATTTGTCCAAAGACACATCACCTAGGTGGGATCATCATCAACATAAATGATGTCATAAGTGAAATTATAAGAGCATCAGGAAGTCTGAACTACTTAGATAGATTGGAGGTATAGTAGTTGTGCCATTTAGCCATTATGCGGTTGTAGGAGGGTAAAGTGCCTGTCCTGGTAGCAATGAGATTTTCCACAATTGCACTTCTTCCTTGTTGAGGTCATCCAGTCACAAGGAGATAAGATGAATTTCTGGGCCCCATGGGGGGTGTAGAGGAGAATTTGTTTCAAGCATTTTTATCATTTAATGCACGAGGAGAGCGCTCCATTTGTCTTTTAGTCTTTCTTGATCATTTCTATTACGGTGGGAGAACACATTAATTGTGCACATCCCAATCTGTTCCCAGGCTTCCCATTGGATAGTAGTCGCTGGTCACCCCTCCTTCTCAGGTTTTGGAATCCGGATCATGCCAGCAGCCCAATGTCCTTGGGGTCCTTCCTGAATGCTGAATTTGATCCACCCGCCGGCTCTCAGGTTGTGGGCATATAGCTCTCTAAGAGGTGTTTGGGTAGCACAGATCCTAGTCACAAGCCTCTTGCTTCGCCAAACCAGTTCCATACGCTGTGCTGAAGAGACCCATCCAGGTCGTAACAGTGCTGTCTACAGTTGGGAATCTGTTCCTTCTGAAATAGATATACTGGTTTGGTTTTAATGCCTGATGTCAAGGGAGCTGCCTTACAAGGTAGCTAAAAAAGTTGTGGTTTTCCTTTTCCCATCCTGGAAAACTTTGCATATTTTCTTAGTACTGCATCTAGTGAGTCATAAGTGAAATAATAAGCGCATCAGGAAGTCTGAACTACTTAGATAGATTGGAGGTAAAATAGTTGTGCCAATTAGCCCATATGCAGTTGTAGGAGGGTAGAGTGTATGTCCTGTTAGCAATGAGATATTCCATAACTGCACTACTTGCACTTCCTTGTTGAGGTCATCCAGTCCCAGGGAGATAAGATCAACTACCGGGCCCCATAGGGGATGTAGAGGAGAATTTCTTTTCCGGGTATATAAAAATGGAGTGCCAGAATTGGGAAATATTCTTGCAGAGCCACCATATATGAAGAAGTGTGCAGTTATTGTGTTATCTCCAACATGTGGCTGGCGTGAGAGAAGTACATTTTGGAAAGACAGTATGCAGTCAAGTACCACCTTGACTACATTTTTTTGTAAAAAAAAAGTTCTGAAAAGAGCATTCTGACAGAAAACTGTTGCACGACCCTTTTTAAATGTTTGCCAATTTGTTGAACTATGAACAGGAATTTTCTTGTGTCTGAAGGGAAGTAGCTTTGAAAATTGTAACATGCAATAAAACAGTTGCCCACGCCAAGCCCCCCATCTCCCTTCTGACTCTGGCCCACCACATCCCTGATCTGGCACCCCTTTGCCCACTAATGAGGGTGTCTATATAGCTTTCCTTATAGCATGCTCATTTGCCCATGGACCACTGGCATGTTAAATATGCCAAAGGGTCCCTGTTACCCTGCTGTGAGACCAGGGTCTAAGAAAAATGCCATCATTGTGTTTTTCTTGACTAAGCAGCCAGCAAGGTCAGTTTCTGTTTTATCTTTAGTAGAAAACCTGGTAGGCCCAGTGTTGCTAGCCATCTACCCCATATAGTCTCAAATTGTTTAGAGGTTTTTCTCTTCAGAGAGACCCTGTATTACAATCTGATTAAGTTATTCATTTGTGTTTTTGTATTCCCTGATAGTGGGTGGTGATCCCAGTATCCAGTGAAAAAATATTTCTATACGCACTTGATTTAGGACTCTCTGGATCCCCACACTAACTTGGCTGCTACCTAAATGAATCTGAAACATATCAGACAGTAGGTGCATCACCTCCTTCCAGTAGTCACCCAGCTAACAAGTTGCGTTAGCAAGTTGGCATTATCCTGGTGTCAGCGAGGACACTGTGAACATCTCAGGGCTTTTATACACTTAGGCACCCAATCAAGCAGGTCTCTCTATTCTTCGTCCTTGATGGGACCCACATCCTCCTCCCATTTCTGTCTGGATGGAAATTGAAAATCATCTAGGAATCTACCCAGCAGACAAGAGTACAGGACAGAGATCATCCCTGCTGTGAACGTCTTGTATGATTTGCGCTACAACGATCATACCCTTCTGTTCCCATGGGGAGAAGCCCTCTGGTAGTTTAGGGTTGTGCCATAAGGGGCTATATTCTGTTATATGGCCCAACTTTGTAAGCTCCCTAAAGGACGTCCATGTGCAAGCCTTCATATGTAAAGTGGGTAAAGTAACCGAGTGTACCTTATTAAATCCAGGCTCCAGAGCCTGCAGGGGAACAGGGTACCCTGACCATTGGCAGACCTGTCACCCAGCAGTCCCAATTCCTTCTCTGTTTCTCCATCTTTTAAAATGTTCTAATTGGGGTGAGATATAGTACAACCAGGGGTTAGGAAGGGCCAACCCCCCTGAGCATTTGTTGTGTTGTAAGTATTCATACTTGATTCTGGCTCCCACCTTTTTCTATACCAAGGATTGGAAGGACTTTGTGGAAGTACAGTTTATGGATTCAGACTGGGAAGTTGTGTCATATGTAGTGCTGCTGGGGCTTGTGAGGATCATCTTTAGTAAATTACTCTTAGCCATCGATGACATGGGGAGTTTACACCACAGGTTTACTTTAGCCTCGAAGCGGAACAAAATCGGTATTGGGTTTATCCTGTAGGTAGTCTTTTGGTGTTGTTGTCACATATACTCCCAGATATTGAAATTTTGGAACTACTTGCTGTGATTTCCCCCTCCAGAGACCTGGTCACATCTCCCTAGTATGGAAGCAAATTGTCCGCATACAGGGACACTCTTCTCCCTCCCCAGGTCTGGGGAACCTTTTATAGACATATGAATGGAGGAGACATGCCAGGGCTCATAGAGGGCACCTTCTCTAGCTCAAAACCCCATTCACTCTCAAGCTAGTCCTGGGCTCCCAGTATAGCAGCCTTACCCCTTTGCGATGAATTTTGGATCAAAGCCCATTTTTCCAAAGGCTGCCCGTAGTAATTCCCACTGGACGCTGTTGAATGTTTTTGTAGTGTCGAGTGAGAGAATCTTATTTTCTGTGCCATTGATCTGCCAGGCATGAAGCCCCCCTTGTCTTCAGGGAAGAGAAATTTTGTGTAAGAGGGTCTTGGTCATGGTCAGTGTTCCAATGGTGGCATCTGATACTCTGGTTAGGGTCTCCCTGTCCACTAGGAAGAAATCAATTCTCAAATATGACTTGTGGTGATTAGAAAAAAATATATAATTATGGTCTGAGGGACCATAATTATAATCCCACTTAAATGTCTGTACATTTGCAAGTAGTTTCCTTGGTATTAGTGTGTTGCTCAGTGTCAGGGCTATAAACTGCTACCAGAGTATAATCAATATTGTTCACATTACATACACAAATTATGAAGCTATGGAGCTTTAGGCTATGGACACAACTTTTGCCAATAGATGGAGCATGTATAATTCTGGGAAATCTTTTCTGTTTCAATCTATGACAATCTTTTTGAACCTCTTGGACCATCATAATGTCTGCTTGTGATTCATACATTGACAATCCTAGCGTTGACCTCTTACAGGGTCCACACCTTTAGCATTAATTGAATAAATTTTTATTACCATTAGATGATATGAAATTAAAAGCTATGTTATATTGTAGCTAAGTGTGGTTTTCCCCAGACTTCGACCCACACAAAAATAGCATAAATGAAAAGATGCATACAAAAATAGAACCTAAACTAAAAAACAAGCAAATAACAAGGTCCCTATGGGACAACAAGTAACATAGAGTGAGCCATGGGACAGAGTTCACTGCCCCTGGGAGGATCGAGGATAGAGATTGACCAAAGGATACAGTGGAATTTAGGTTTATGCGCACACTAAGGGATCGGATAAACCAGTAATTCATCTCACATAGTCCACTTAGGTTGAGGTGGTAGGACTTTGGGCCTGAGGAGGACGTTTTTCACTGAGAGTTGCCATAGACCAGTATACAGGAACGGACGGAGAGTGATGTCTCTAAAGATAAAGTAATATCTTCTCACAGGAGATTCCTATCTTTGCAAAATGAAGGGCTTGCTCCAGAGTGTTGGCCACAAATTTAGTGCTGTTCTTAGACACTATGGGGCAGATTTATAAAGCAGTCTGAAAGTCAGAATATTTCCAGTTGCCCATGGCAACCAATCACAGCTCAGCTTTCATTTCACCAGTGCTCATGAATATTTTAAAGGGGAGCTGTGATTGGTTGCCATGGGCAACTGGAAATATTCTGACTTTCAGACTGCTTGATAAATCTGCCCCTATATGCTTCACTGTAAATCCCCAGCGATTTGAAATGTTGTTAATCCTGAAGATCATGGTGCTTTGTTGAAAGGCTTTTCTGCGGGTCACTGCGG
Organism: Engystomops pustulosus; assembly: GCA_019512145.1. Taxonomy (NCBI): domain Eukaryota; kingdom Metazoa; phylum Chordata; class Amphibia; order Anura; family Leptodactylidae; genus Engystomops; species Engystomops pustulosus. Next base: position 25,475 of record WNYA01000396.1, read on the forward strand.
AGAAGTTTGCATAAATCATAATATTTTCAAAACGATAAGGCAAGTTTCATACTGCTGCGGCAGAAATCTTCTTGTTGATGTGGAAGAGGTGGATATGCAGTGTCCCTTAGTGTGGAGGATGGTAACGATTTGAGCTTACCCTATCAATGATAAGATCATTTTGTGAGGCATCAGGAAGCAGAGCAGCAAAGTAATCTACAAGAAATTCCACCAAACTTTCAGGTTTAACTGCCTCAGGGATGCATGTGAATCGGAAATCATTTTTCCTGTTACAATGCTGTTTCTGGGGACAGTTGCCATCTATGACCACAGTTACATATTGGTTTGATGAATTTAAATGTGGGCGAACATCCGTTTTTGATGAAGAGCGACCAGGACGCCTGGCAGACATGGTTATCGAGGAAATAATTCAAAAAGTCCACAACATGATACTCGCTGATTGACGAACGAAAGTGGGTAAAGTAGCAGAGGCCATAGGTGTGACGACCAGAGCCCGATGAACCCTTCTAATTGCTCTTACGGCATCCCACAGAATAGGGGAACATCTGACACTGTCCTGTAAGGAGCCTTTTATAGTAATTATCTTAAAAATACTGTAGATCCTTTGTTTTTTTTTTTCTAAGATGGCTTCAGATTTCCAGCTCTTTCTAAATCTATTGACGTCATCTGTTTGCAAAGCATATATTTTGTGTGAAGTCGCTGGCAGACATCATTCAGGAAACAGTGCACAACTTCTTAAATAGAAGGAATCATTACAAAATCTTAAATATTGCAAATATATATACAACCAGCTCATTCAATTATCAAGTATAGAATCTGTATTATCTAAAGTTGCAAATTTTCTTGACAACGCACTGCTGTGTCAGGGACATATTATATAAGAGACACCTCAGATTTTTTTGTTGAAATTACATGAAGTTGACTTGTCTGGTTATGACAATGTGACATTGGTGTCTTTTGACATAGTATCATTGTACACATCTATTGGATATTAACAAGTATTAATAGCCGTTTCGAGGAAACTTGAGGAATTTGAATACTCAGAGAAAGGCTGTAAACTGATAATGACTTTACTTGCGTTAGTATTAACTAACAACCTAGCTCCTCAAAACAACCCTATCACAGAGAACATGATGAGAGCATTAATTGCAGATTTAAAGGTATCAATCCACTCTAGACTGCATTTTGAACTGCATTCAGTTTTCTCTAACACAAAACAAGAAATAGTGGGTCTGGGCATTAGCCCAAAACGAAATTATAGATGTCGCTGTTAAAGATATTACACTGGACTCAGACACCATCTTACATACTGTCGGACATTTTAAAGATTCAGTATTCATTTCACAGCAAGAACAGTCCCCCTCTTCTGAAAGCCCCCCCCCAAATAGAGTTAGTGCCTTTCATTGTAGAACTCTTCCATGTTGGCAAATGTTTTCCTCTCTGTGCCCCTACATGAAGATTTCCAATACCTATTTGCCTTTACCAGTGTAGTATTTCAGTATATCTGATGCAGATTCCCACAAGGGGGGTAAAACTCCCCCAGCCAGTACTCCATACTACACGGCCCTACAGGGAGTAGACTGGCAGACTAGCCCCTTACTGGATGTTCTCCTTATCAGTATGCGGAGGACCTACTGTTGTTGTTTGCCAGAATGCATTTATTGACCTTATGTGTTTTCTGTTCCAGAAGGGTTGTAAAGTTTCCGGAGACAAGCTCCAGTACTGCCAGGAGAAGGTGGTCTTCCTAGGCCACTGCTTCTCAGCCACAGGCAGATACCTGACAGAGGAAAGAAAGCTGGCAGTCCAGAATGTGCCCCTGCCCTGAGGCCCTAAGCCTCTTCACATGTTTCTAGGACTGGCCAGCTCCTGCAGGCCTAGGATAAGGTCTGCTGCCCCCAGCCTGATGTTGCCCTATTCTGACTGCATTGCCTCTTCCACATTTGCCCTTAGTCAGGAGGCAATTGATGCCTTCTATAGCCTTAAGGTAGCAAATCCTGTCTGCACCGGCCCTAGGCACATCCCACTGGATCAAACTTTTGTTTTATTTTGCACTGAGTATCTAGGCCACCCCAGAGGTGTTGAGACCAGGAACGTTGTGGCCTCCCCAGTGGCCCACTATTAGGCCCGGTTAGACTCAGTCGTGAGGGGAGCCCCTCATGTGTCAGTAGCTGCAGCCAGCAATCTGCTCAGCAAGGCCAGTGAGTTGTTCCTAGATCACTCAGTTACAGTGCAAACCCCACATACCTTGCACAGTGTCCTCACCCAAGTACAGCCCAAGCATCTGAGCAAAGGCCAGACAGCTCAGACTCCAGTGTGCACTCCTGATTCCCCAGGATACACTGATAAGGTGCACAGCTCTGAATCCTTCATTCTATCGCCAGTCTTCCAGGATTCAGAGAGGGATGAGAGAAGGGTGATTAACCCAGATGTTGAGTTTTTTCTCATAGATGGCTCCAGGTCTGCAGGAGAAGACAGACGGTTCTACACTGAATATACAGTGGTCAGTGGCGCACATGAGGAAGTACAAGCAGAACCACTCCCTCCACACAGGTCAGCGCAGGAGGTGCAGTGATGGCACTCAGGGAAGCGCTACAGCTGGTGGAAGGTAAAAGGGCAAATATCTATACTCAAGGTATAGTTCTGGGGTCTAAACACGACTATGAACCCATATGGAAGGCTAGAGATTTCCTCACCTCTGCAGGGAACCCCTTTAAGCATGGCAATCTGGGTAAAGAGCTCATGGATGCTCTCTTACTTCCACAAGAGGTGGGGATAGTGAAACTAAAAGCACACACAATTTGGTAACTCCACAAGCCAAGGGCAAGTATGTGGCTGACGGGATGGCGAAGGCAGCTGCACAGATGGAGCCCGGAGACTGTCCTGAAGTCTCAGCGGTGAGTTCTGAGCTAAAAGTTTGATCCACAGGTGTTCCAGTCCCTGGTGGCCCAAGAGTCATCAGAAGTGAAGGGAGTGTGGAGGAAAGCTGGAGCCCAGATGCCTATGGGACCTGGATGCTGGGAGAGAGGGTTTGCCTGCCCAGAGCCCTGCACCCGACAGTAAGTCAAGTAGCCTACGGACATACACATCCAAAATGGCCATGCCAGTGCTCATAAACCATAAGGGGTTTGCCCCGGGCATTACTACCCCTGTCACTAGACTAGTGAAAGCCTGTATAGTCTGTGCCCACCACAACCTGGGTAAGGGGGTAAAGACCCCACGGAAGGTGACACCCAAGCTGCTGTATCCCTTCCAAAGACTGCAGATGGATTTTATCCAGCTACCAAAAGTGGCACGTAGGAGTACGTGCCTGTGTGCATTGATCTCTTTCCAGGGTGGCCAGAAGCTTTTCCCATGACCAAGGCTACTGCCAGAGCTGCAACCAAGAAGTTGGTGAGTGAGATTTTTCTGCAGGTTTGGACTTCCAGAGACCATAGAGTCCGGTCGCAAAACCCACTTCACTGGACAGGTAAAAACCTAAAGCCTTGTCCCTCCTGGGTGTAGAAGAGGCCCTGCACACCCCTTACCCTTCCCGAATTAGTTGTGGGTTTGAGAGAATAAATGGCACTCTTAAGTTAGAGATCCGGGAGGCCATGGAAGTAACAGGGAAACCATGGTGTGAGTGCTTTCTTGCTGCCCACCATTCAGTTAGGAACACCCCCAACAGAAAGATGGGATTGTCCCCCTTTGAAGTATTTTTAGGCTGTGCACCCAGACTAGGCCCCTACTTCCCACAGACCCTGCAGCTGATGGCAGGAAACCAGGTGGAACATGCCAGTTGAGCCAGGCCTTGGAAAAGGTCCGCAAAAGTGTTTCTGATTCCTTTTTCAGATCCAGACAGAGACCTCAGGACGCATAACCTGAAGCCTGGAGACTACGTGGTGGCAAAGAGACACCAGAGAGAGAGTCTGGAGCCTCGCTACGACGGTCTGCTGACCAGTGCCACGTCTGTGAAGCTATAGGGAAGTCAGCACGCTTCCCACACTTACTGTTGCAAACTTACTTATTCTTCTTGCTAGCTGGTCTCTTCTGACTGACTGTATGCTCAGGGACACCCCAACCATGACTATCACTGTATCTATAGGGCTGACCAGAATGCCCCCAGGGTAGGAGACTTTACCTACGGTTGGTGCAACAAGACAATGACCTTCTATAACACTGACAGCACAGGTAACCCTGTATTAGAAGTGTCTGATGTGTTCAGGATTTGTGGGGATAGGAGAGTCAGGTCAGGCCTAGAGGCTGGGAAGGTGAGTGTACGGTGATAACACTTGTGCATTCCTTCCTCGTGATCCCCAGGGATAAGTTTGATCAGACACATAAAGTAAAGGTGGAGAATCCCAAAGGATTCTGGAGGTCTGAGAGAAGCACCTAGATGACAACGTTTATATAGATACAGTGGGAGCACCAAGGGGGGTCCCAGATGAGTACAAGGCCCACAATCATATATGGGCAGGTTTAGAGTCCATTATTCCCCAGAGAGCTATGAGTAAAGATGTTGGTTGGGTTAACTGGTTGTATTATAATCAACAGAGATTTGTGATTGTATCCGAGATGCTTCCCAGAACCGCACGGCTTTGGTCATGATCCTTGCTGAGAAGGGAGGAGTCTGTAAGATGGTGGGAGTGGCTTGTCGCATGTACATCCTGGATGACATCGCCCCCTATGGATCCATTTCCCATGCACTTGAAGAGATTGAAGGACTGTCCAGGGAACTCAAGAGAAAATCTGGGGTGGACACTTTGTCCTTCACTTTGTAGTTGGGGGATTGGAAGGGTTTCCTTTAAGTGGGGGTGATATTGAGGATTGTGATTTTGCTCTCGTCACTTATTGCGTGTTGTGTGGTCCCCCTCATCAAGTCTACCATGTCCCAGATGGCCGTCCAGGTGGTAAGAACCATGACAGGAGAAGTCCCGGTGTGGAGGGTACCGTCTTGTTGAAGAACCAGCCTGTTAATAAACCCATAGACTATGGAAACACAATTATGTAATTTGAGTATGCAGGCCTGTAACCCCCCAGTGACTGGCCTCCAGGGGATCTGGTGAAGAGTTAACAAGTCCAGCAGGTAAGGGCTTAGCCTACCTGTGGGTACCTGGAGTTTGAGGAGGTCACCCTGGACAAAGTTACAGGCCATGCAAAGCTCAATAGGGGGGAAATGTTAAAGATATTACACTGGACTCAGACGCCATCTTACATACTGTCGGACATTTTAAAGATTCAGTATTCATTTCACATAACTTTGTGTAATAAAAACTAAAGTTTGGGTTTGTCTCTCAGCACACAAAGACATAGTGCTCACTAGCATCACCTAGTGGAAGGTATCCAGGCGAACACCTGGGAAGTTTCAGTATTTGCATGTAGCCAATAGTATTAGACTCCTTTCTGTGCTTACATCCAATAGTGTTACATTTCCTGGGTGAGAACACCCAATTATAGTTGCTGCTTTCCTAATTACACGCCTTATGGTTTTCTATAAATGTCGGTCCCTCAATAAACTTATCAGTCTTGTTTGCTAACTTCCTGCAAGGACAGGTCTTGTCTTTTCTTTCAAGTTAGTCAAATTCCAGCGCTGGACACAGACTCATTTAATTTGAAAGTCACCTTACAATGATTAGGGGTTTGAGCCCCAGATATAAATCTATAAGAATTGGCGTCTCCTGGGTGGCCATACTTTTATGGACATTTGACCATCGAGGTGACATCCGCAAGAGTCCAGGCGGCCAGTGACCAGAACTGACAATGAGTGCTCGTCGGGGTAAGTCAAGTCTATTTTTGTCTACCTTGACTGTAGTTCTGTTTCACTGGCTGAAAGGGACTGGGTAAGGTCATCTCCTTGTGTGATAATATGTACTTTGCCTTACATGTCCATATTTAATAGTATGTTCACTTTAATTTCGGCAAAGGATATCTTGTAAAGTGACTGACAGAGACTGGACGTGACTATGTATGTTGTAGAAAAAGGTCTGCAGTGCCCTCTTGTGAATTCTTGATGTAGTTCAGAAAGTTTGTGATGGTGGAGATTTTTGTTCATGTAAGTGCGGATAGAATCTGGAAGTTTGCAGAGACAAATTCTGGCCAAATTTACGTATCGTTCCTTCGGGATTGATGCAGCCCCGTGATGCGGAAAGGACAGTAGAGGCAGGAAGGACACTGACGGGAATTTTACAGTTGAGGGTTCTCCTGGATTTCTGAAACATTGTGTGAAGGTCTCTAATTTGTACTTACTGATAGTTAGCGGGGTAGTCTGGAGCTGTATGTACGGAGGATATCTATAGCCCTTGAACAAAATCAGGTATTCCACAGATTCCACAAAATGGGTAGTGAGCAAAGTAAGACTGTAGCTGGACACTGCAGACCTAAAAAGGCAACTGACATAGTGTAACACAGGAAAAGTAAAGAGTGGGTAAAAGGAAGTTATGAGGTATTGAAGTTTCTGGGTATGTTAGATGATCCCCTGAGTGTGCAAAGGTGGGAGACAGCACTTGATGAAAATGGTGGCTGGCTCAAAGACAAAAAGTGGCACACGCACACCCATGCAGAAGTTGTTTGATGTAAGTAGATAGTTAATGACAAAGGAAGTGATGGTGTTGATTACTGGAGACTTAGACCAGTGACTACGACGGACCAGGCGAGGGACAGAATCCTAGAGATGCTCATTAAAAAAAAAGAAAAAATCTTTTGGAATGCAGAGAGCACCCTCTTAGACTCCCCCCGTATCTGGGGTTAGAGAAGAACACCGCCCTACCATTTTTCAGTGGCGGCCATCTTAGACAGTATATTCTTTTCAAGTCCCTGAAAGTTTATTGCCTATACCTCTATACTTGGCTTGTTGTAGGATAGCAGCATCTTCACCCTTGAGGCATCCTGGCGACGTTTGAAATATAAATAAAATGCCGGCAGGTGAATATTTTCACAATGTCAACATTTGCTATGGTCTTTAGTGTGCAACGCTGTTGTTGTTTTATTTTTTTTAAAACTTATTTGATTCGACAATTGCAAAAATTAGTAAAAAAGTGTTGCAATGTCTCTGGTAACTGCTTTCTGGAGTTTGAAATAGTTAATCAGGGGGAGATCTGTGGGCAGCTGGGCCTTTGCTTTGTCTTATCTATGTCTTTGAGAAGTTGGCCTTGAAGCACACATAAAGCATCTGTGTTGAAGTGGGGGAAACAGAGCTACTCAAACAATGGGAAGGAAAGAGGCAAAAAGAGGGGAGGTGGATGAAGGATCAGTAAGAGGGGCAAGGAAGGAGAGAATGGAGAAACGGAGACCAGTAAAGGGAGACAACGAAGAAAGCAGAAAAAAGAACAAAAAAATGAAAAAAGAAAAAAAAGGGCTAAAGAAGGGAGGAAATAAAAATATATGCAAAAGGGAGTCGTCGAGGCGGGATGAAAAAAAATAGGGGGGCAAAAAAGCGAGCGGAAGAAAGACAGGCAGGAAGAAGGAAAAGAGGCAAAGGAGAAGGAATGGGGGGAAAAAAAAAGGTTGGAACAGATAAATCGATGAGAGTAAAAAGAAGAAAGAGGAAGGCGGCGGTCAGCAAAGGCATAAAGAGAAGAAAGATGAGAAAAGGTATAGAGCTGATGGGCAAAATGGCGAAGGTGGGAAAGAAATGAAAGAACATGGGAGGGCAAAAAAGAAAGGAAAGGGGGGGAAAGAGAGGGAAAAAAAAAAAAAAAAAGAAAAAGAATGGGAAAGAAGGAGAAGAAAAAGGAGAGAAAATAAGGGGAAGGAGGAAGACGGATCGGAAAACATAGGAGTAACGGGAATGAGATAAGAAGAAAACAAAGGACGATAGGCCGAGAAAATGCTAGTAGAAAAAAAGAAAAGAAAAAGAAAAAAAAAAAAAGGGGGGTAGGAATGTAGAAAAAGAAGGAAAAAAGGAGGAGGGAGAAAGGGAAAAGAAAGAAGGCAAGCGAAAGAAAGAACGAGATAGAAAGGGACGAGAAAAGAGTTAGAGAAAGAAAAACGAGACCCATAGGTAAAGAGAAAGAAGAAATGAAAATGAACAAAGGAAATGGTGAGGGAAAAGAGAGGGAGGAGAAAACTAAGGACAGAGAAAAAAACAAGAGAAAAGTGAAAAAATAAAAGAATGAGAGGGGAAGGGGAGAAAGAAGAGAAAAGATAAAGGGAAAGGCAAAAAAACAACAACCCAAAAGAGAGGGCGAGAAAGGGAAAAAAGAAAAAGAGGGGGGGGACAAACAAGAAGAAGCAGGAAGAAGAGACAAAGGGCAAGGTGTAGAGAGAGCTCGCAAAGGAGAAGGAGGCAAGGGAAAAGAAAAGAGTAAGTTAAAAGAAGAGAAACAAGGAAGAGGAACGGCATAGACAAATTAGGAGGGGGGGTGTAGACCGAAAGGGAAGACGAAGAAAAAAAGAGGATTGCAAAAACAAAAAAAAAAGAAGAGGTAGATAAAGGGAGAGGGGGACAAGGTAAGAGTAGAAGAAGATTACAGGGAATGAAAGAAATCAGGAAGAAAGGCGGGGAGGGAAGAGGAATCTAAAAGACTTAATGAATTTGCTTGTGATAAGAATACACAGAGACACACTCTTGGAACGTATGACTGCCCCAACAGGGGGGACAACGGGGTGTGTAATGACAAGGATGTCAGACAAGAACAGTCCCCCTCTTCTGAAAGCCCCCCAAATAGAGTTAGTGCCTTTCTTGTATGAACTCTTCCCTGTTTGCAAATTTTTCCTCGCGTGTGCCCTACATGAGGATGTCCAGGACCTATTGCCTTTACCATGTAGTAATTCCAGTATCCTAGTCATTCCCACAAGGTGGTAAAACTACTCCCCACCCAGTACGCCATCACTACACAGCCCTACTAGGGAGTAGACCTGTGCAACTGCCCCTTACGGATGTTCTTCTTTTCAGTAATGCGGAGGACCTACTGTTTTTTGTTTGCCAGGAGTCATTATTGACCTTATGTGTTTTCTGTTCCAGAAGGTTTGATAAGTTCCGAGACAAACTCCCCAGTACTGCCAGAGAAGTGTCCTTCCTAGCCCTGCTTCTCAGCCTACAGGCAGACACTGTACAGAGGGAAAGAACTGGCAGTCCATAATAGGCCCCTGCTTCCCGAGGCCCAAGCCCTCTTCGACAATGTTTAATTGGACTGGCCATCTCTCACCTGGGATAAGGTCTGCCTCCAGCCTGATGTTAGCCGCTTGATATTGAATTGCCTCTTCTCCATTTGCCCTTTAGTCAAGAGGCAATTGATGCATTCAGTACCTTAACTGGTGCAATCCTGTGCCACAGGCCCTAGGCACATCCCACGGATCAACTTATGTTTTTATTTTGCACTGATATCTAGGCGTGCCACACGGTGTCGAGTCCAGAACGTGGTGGCCGCCCCGTGGCGCCATTATAGTGCGCCGTTAGACTCAGCTGAGGGAGCCCCTCAGGTGTCGTAGCTGCGCAGCAATCTGCTCACAAGCCAGTGAGTTGATCCAGAAGTACTGCAACAGTGCAACCCCACACCTTGCCACGTGTCCTCACCCAGTACAGCGCAGCATGACGCAAAGCCAGACAGCTCAGACTCCATTGTGACTCCCTGATTCCCCCGATACACTGATAGGTGCCACAGCTCTGAATCTTCATTTCTATCACCAGTCCTTATTCCAGGATTCGAGAGGTGGGGAGAAAAGTGGTGATTAACCCGATGTTGAGTTTTTCTCCATAGATGGCTCCAGGTCTCAGAGAGAGGACACGTTTCTACACTGGATATACAGTGGTCGTGCGCCATGAGTAGTACAAGCAGCCCCACTCCCTCCACACAGGTTCATCTCAGGAGGTGAAGTGACGGCACTCCGGTAATGCGTACAGCTGGTTAGGTAAAAGGCAAACATCTAATCAAGGTATAGTCTCTGGGGTCTAAACACGAATAACCCCATGAGGCTTAAGATTTCCTCACCTCTGCCGGACCCCTTTAAGCATGGGCACGCTGGTTAAGATGCTCTGATGCTCTCTTACTTCCACAAGAGTAGAGAATCTACAAGAGCACCACACATTTGGTAACTCCACAAGCCAGGCAAGTATGTGGCTGACGGTGATGGCTAAGGAGCTGTCACAGATGGAGCCCGGAACTTGTCCTGATCTCAGCGGTGGTTCTGAGCTAAAGTTTGATCCCAGGTTCCCAGTCCCTATTGCCCGAGAGTCATCAGAAGTGAAGGGATGTGGGAAAGCTTGGACGCCCAGATGTCCTATGGTACCTGGAGTGCTGGGAGATAGGTGTGCGCTGCCCGAGAGCCCTGCTCACTGACAGTATCGATAGCCTACGGGCACATACACATCCAAAATGGCCTGCTAGTGCTCAAACGCACTAAGTGGTTTTCCCCGGGCATTACTTACCTACCTCCTTCACTATACTATTGGAAAGCCTGTATAGTCTGTGCCCCCAAAGCCCGGTAAGGTGGTAAAGACCCCACGGAAGGTGACAACCCAGAGCTGCTGTATCCTTCCGATAACTGCAGATGATTTTATCCATCTACCAAAGTGGTACGTAGGATACGTGCCTGTGGGCATTGATCTCTTGCCGATGGTGAGCCAGCTTCTCCCCATGACCAAGGCTACTGCCAGAGCTGCACCAAGAAGTTGGTGAGTGGAGATTTTTCGCGTTTGGACTTCCAGAGGACCAAGAGTCCGTCTCAGACCCGACTATCACGGACAGGTAAAGACTGAAAGCCTTGTCCTCCTGGGTGTAAAAGAGGCCCTGCACCACCCCTTCCCGAATTATTTGGTGGGTTTGTAGAAATCAACGCCCTCTTAAGTTAAGATCCGGGAGGCCATGGAAGAACAGGGAAACCATTGTCGAGGGCTTTTCCTGCTGCCCACCATTCAGTTAGGCCCCCCCAAGCAGAAAGAATGGATTGTTTTCCCCTTTGATATTTTTTGGCTATGCACCCAGACTAGGCCCCTACTTCCCAATACCTATAGCTGATGGTAGCAAACAGGGTGAATACATCCATACATATAGCCATGCCTTGGAAAAGGCAGCAAAAGTGTTTCTGATTTTTTTCAGATCAGACAGAGACCTCAGGACGCATAAGCCTGAAGCTGGAGACTACGTGTGTGGTAATAGACACCAGAGAGACATTCTGGAGCCTCGCAACGACTGTCCTTTCCAGTCCTGCCTGACCAGTGCCAGGGGGGGCTTGTGAAGCTCGAGGATTCCGCGACGCTTACCAACACTTACTTGCCACTTTTCTTCTGCCTAGCTGGTTTCTTCTATTGACTGTAATGCCTAGGGACCACCCCAACCATGACTATCACTGTATCTATCGGGGTGACGGCAGTATCCCCCCAGGTAGAGACTTTACCTACGTTTTGTACAACAAGACAGACCTCTTTAACACTGACAGCACAGGTGCCCTGTAGTAGCAGGTCTGATGTGTACTGGATTTTGGGATAGTAGAGTCAGGTCGGGCCTAGAGTCTGGAAGGTGAGTGTACTGTATAAACTTTGCATTCCTCCTTGTGATCCCCAGGGATAAGTTGAATCAAGACACTAAAGAAAGGTTGAGAATCCCAAAGGATTCTGAGGTCTGAGAGAGAAGACCTAATGAAAACATTTATATAGATCCAGTGGGAGCACCATGTGGGTCCCAGATAAGTACACGGCCCACAATCAGAATATGGCAGGTCTAGAGTCCATTATTCCCGCAAGAGCTATGAGTAAAGAGTTAGGTTGGGTTAACTGTTTTTATTGTATCAACAGAGATTTGGATTTATCCGAGATGCTTCCCCAGAACCGCACGGCTTTGGACATGATCCTTGCGAGAGGGAAGGAGGCCTTCGAGAGGTGGGAGTGTCTTTCGCATGTACATCCCGGATACATCGCCACCCTATGGATCCATACCCATTCACTTGAAGAGATTGAAGGACTGTCCGGGACTCGAGAGAAACTCTGGGTGGACTTTGTCCTTCACCTTTGTGTTGGGGGATTGGAAGGGTTTCCTTTAAGTGGGGTGTATTAGGGGGGTTTTGATTTTGCTCTCGACCCCCCCCCCCCCCCCCCCTCCACTAATTATTGCGTGTTGTGTGGTCCCCCTCATCATGTCCAGCATGATCCCCAGATGGCCGTCCAGGTTTAAGACCTTACGGAGACGTTCCGTTGTGGAGGATACCGTCTTGGTTTGAATAACAGCTTGTTAATAAACCCCATAACTATGGAAACACAATTATGTACTTGCGTTGCAGGCTGTAACCCAAGTGACTTGCCTCCAGGGGAACTGGTGAAGAGTTAACAAGTCCAGCAGTAAGGCTAGCCCCCTTGGTACCTGAGTTTGAGAGTCACTCTTGACAAAGTTACAGCCATGCAAAGCTCAAATGGTGGAATTGTTAAGATATACACGGACTCGACGCCATCTTACGTCTTGTCGACTTTTACAGATTCCGCATTCTTTCATATACTTTGTGTTGATTACTGAAGTTTGGGTGTTCCCTCAGCAAACAAAGGCTTAGTGCTCACTAGCACCACCTGTGGAAGGTATCCAGTGCGTCCCTGGAAGTTTCAGTATTGCATGTTAGCCAATAGTAATTAGACTCCCTTGTGATGCTTACACCAATAGTGTTACATTTCCGTGTGAGAACCCATTATAGTTGTTGCTTTCCTAAATTACACACCCTTATGTAAAGTGGTCCTTATGGTTTTTCGATAAATGTCCCCGTCCCTCAAAAACTTATCATCTTGTTGCTAACTTCCTGCAAGGAACAGGTCTTGTTTTTCATTCAAGTTAGTCAATTCCAGCTGCTGGACACAGACCATTTACTTTGAAAGTCACCTTCCAATGATTTGGGGTTTGAGTCCCCAGATATAAATATATAAAGATAGGGAAAGCCAGGATCGCTAGGCTTGCAATTTTGTTCGGGTGTTCAGGTCAGAATTGGCCTTCCTCGTCTTGGTCCCCTTTGTACCCCCCTCTACCCCTGGTCTAACCCACTACCTACCCGGTCCCCTGGCTTTCTTTCTCCACCCTCCACTGCTATCCCGTTTTGATTGCTCAATCATTGAGCACAATACTCCCCTCAAATGTTTGATTGCTCCAGATCTTCCTCCATATCTCTAACTCAGCTTCCCGAATAAATCTGGCACATCTGTCCGCAGCGTTATTTTATTCCTGCTCCACATGTACACATATGGCAGAGTGTGCACCGGAGCCATACCCACCATCTTCTAGCAATAAATCAAGATATATCAAATAATATTCCTTATTGTGGACTACTTTTTTTTTTTTTTTTAAACTCTACTTATGTTCACAGCCACTTAAAAACCCAACCAAATGATAAGCCTCAAAACTGAGTTTTCTTCCACTTATTTATCACTTATCCCACCTACCAATTATCAACCAGGCAAAAAAATGGAAAAAAGGCTATTTCAAGTGTACATAAGAAAGTCCATTGCTTATTATTTATCTACTTGATCCCAACCACAATCCACGATTTCACTCTTAGCACACACAAAATCCACTTGCTTACTGCACTTACAATCCCAAGCCAAAACACCTCTATTTTTCAGATGTTTCCATTGTAAGAAATGGATGGATTATAGAAATGTTTTTAAGGTCCAGCCCCAAGAGCAGCAACGATTGAATCTAGGTGCAAGTATGCCTATGGTACATCACAGATGTTAAATGGAAGCTCGGGGATAGGTTTGGTTTAGTAAAAGACCAAGAGTTCTGTTTTGAAGGATTAAAGTTTTCTAAAGAAAGGACATAAGTGGGAGTGATTACGTCAACTTGTAGAGCTGGGTATCTAAGGATAAGATATGCTGAAAACTAAATCTACTGATTTTTGTCCATGGGGTCGTATAAGGGAGAAAAGAAGAGTACCGTACCAACACTGAGAGCCCCGACAATAGAGAAGAGAGAAGAGCTGCAAAATGATAAGACAATGAGGTGCAGTCAGGAGAAGGAAGAAACCAAGAGAGTGCGTGTCGTCCATGTCAATAGAGCAAAGCTCCTGTGGAGGATCTGGTGGTCCCATATATGAAAAGCTGCCAAGGATATCCAGACGAACAGTGAATAATATTGCCTTTGGATTTAGCGGTGCAGAGGTCCTTTGGGACTTTAGCATAGCAGTTTCAATAACCTTCATAGAACAGAAACCAGATTTCTGGGCAAGAGGGATTAGCAGGATTAGTCTCTAGACTGCATCCCGGAGTTGGAATGAAAGGGAGCTTAGAGACTTTCGTCAGTAGTTAGCAGCACTAAGGGTCCAGGGAAGTTTTATTGGTAGTATGTGACAACAGCATGCTTAAGGACAAGGATAGAATCCAAGAGAGAGAGAAGTTTACGATTTGTCAAGGTGAAGTGCCCCGGGGAGAGAGACTGTACGAGAGTGAGGGGACGGTTCAACTGGGCAAGTAGGTGCGAGCATAGTAGAGGGAACCTGACACTTCATCCTGTACTGACGTGAAGAAGAGAACAAGTGAGTAGAGGAAATAAGGAAATAATGGATAGTGTTTTTGGACATTATTTGCCTGGGGCACATGCCGTCCTTTATCTTTAAAGTAGGTGGGCCAGTTGACTAAAGCCCCCCCCCCACCGTTTGTAACACGTTGCCAACCTATGTCCGTTAGTAAGGAATGAAGAGTGTAAGAGTCTTTTAAGATTGGTTAGAGAGGATATTAGATTAGTGAAATAGACGTTTGTCAAAGGGTGGCATGTTATAGGTTCAAAATGAATTTGAAGTTTCAAAAATCTGCAGATGTGCGCAATTTCTCCCCAGACCGTTCGGCATGTTCAGAAAACTGGTTTGAAGAGTGGCCCAGGTGCCAATGCCTGTGTTGAAATGGTCAGACTGTAGGGAGTTCCCCTCTCATCATGGCACTTTGAGATTGTGATCATAATGGTTAGTAGCAAGTTAGGACAGGAAGGAGGAGATGGGGACCAGTGGTGACCGTTAAGTTTTCTGCGAGACCGAGAGTATTAATGGCAACATGGGTAAGTGCGAAAGGTGGGTAGGTCTGTAACAATAGAAATTATTAAGCAGATAAAAAGAGAATGCTATTGTCTCCTAGGTTGGTTGCAAACCATGTCCCGGATTTTTTCTCTCCTTGTGATAGAAGTAAATAGAGTTGGAGTCCGAAAGAGGAATTATGATAAAATTTAAGAGCCGAAGGGGGATGGAGGCGTTAGTAGCATGTTAAAGTACTCCCTTATATGCGTTGTAAGAGCACAGGATAGAAAATGAGGAAGACAAGACCAAAGTGGTCGAAGAAACTGGTCAGTGAGCCAGAGGACATAATTAGAGTATCCAGAAAGAATAAATGGGTGGAATATTCGAGGGCGTGTACCTGACCAGAAAAGGAGATGAGTAATGGTACGGAGGACTGCACTTGAAATGTGCACTGTGGAAGAGGATTAATGCTACGCACCACCCCTTCCAATTCTGAGGTCGGGGATGAGTGTGGCATTGCAGCCACAGAGTCATCAGGCTATGCTGGATGCATTTTTCAGTGATGTTCAACAAGTTTATAGCACGCAGAGATGGCAAATTCCAGAATGCACCTTGAAAGGACATATGGTAGGAAGTAGAAGAAAGGATCAGTTTGGAAACTGAAAAGCTATAGGACCAGAATTTTTATGAAGAGATTCCGCTAGTATGAGAATACCCGAAAAAGGGAGCTGGTAAGGTCTCCAAACACAATGTAACTCATATACAGAATACCCAGCATCTACATGACATAGAGAAGTTCATACAATCTCCGCCACTGATTGGACAGTATGAGAAGAAAATTACCATTATACAAGCTTCCGCTTCAGATCCTCCTCTCTACAAACCAGAATACAATGGGCATATAATAGTATTTTTTTTTTTTTTTCGACTATCTCCGCAATCCGTGGGTGCTAGAACGAAAATTCAAGAGTCCCCTGAATCTGCCTAGTAGCCCCTAATCATGATGCGAACCTTTTAGAAATTGAGTGCCCCCTACAACCAAGTCCCACTTATTTATCGCAAAGTCCAACGCGAAATTCTAATTTGTGATTTAATATGCCCTTCTCTGTCATCAGCTTCCAATTTATATCATCACCCTGAGGACTCCAATAAAGCGAGAATTATGATCATGTTCTTACCTCCTGAGTCGTTAACAGAAGATGTCGGTCCTACATATAATCCAGTCTGTCCACAACCTCCCCCCCCACTCCTCCAGGATTCCCAGATAGCGCTGTCATTGTAAATAGCTCTGTAACACATGTTCTTGCTTCTTATGACTCAGGAAGATATCATGGAGTGCTCTGGTGATGCCTGGGTGCCCACAGAAGGTCTCGAGTGCCACCTCTGGCCCCCAGTGCCATAGGTTCGGCACACTGCCCTAGATAAATGTATGGTATCATCTTTAATTGATTAATGACCCTTTTTCATACTTACTGCATAATGCATCAATGCGTTCCAACATAGCAGGAATCCCACTCCGTGTGTCACGGCAGAAAAAATGGGATGAATCACAGAATACATAATACATATTATAATGCAGATTCTGGACAGTGGGTGATATGGCTTAGCAACGCTGAAACGTATCTGTACTGTGGATGCACTAGATTTTTTCCTGCTGCTCTAATGGTCTGTGTGATTGCATAGGTGCATTCCACACCTGGAGAGTGAGCTTCATGACTGAAGCCCAGCTGAGACTTGCTATTATTCACAGAGAGATCTTGACCTTAGATTTGTAGTGAATAGTTTCCTCCCGATTTTCAGCAATCTCATACACAATGCAGGGCTCATGGCAGCATACATCATTCATAACAACAACATATTGGGGGCCCTTAGAGTGGCAGCATTATCCGAGTATCCCAGATAGCTTTTTCCTCCTCATTATGCACATTTTTTTCCAAGAGACATCAGACAGAAGAGCTGATATGGAAGGTATTAATAAACCTGAGGCACGGCGAAGTGAATGGTAACAAGGAGAACCCCCACATGTGATGTATAGTACGTCACATTCCATTCCTTGTACATGAGAGGGCTCGCGGGCCTAGCCCTCTCCATAGCCGGTAAGTCACTGCTCTCTTGCAGCAGCTTACGTAACACCCACGATTGGTGCCGGCACCGATCGGGGTGTTTTTTTACTGCTGATCCAGCGACAATGTGCATGCGGAATCGTCTCACGAAGATGCGAAGCTACTTCGGGTTTAACCCGTTCATTACAATGTGCTATCTACAATTTAATGGTATAGTAGTAAATCCCCATATCTGCATACGTAGTAGGAAAGTACATGTAGATCGTACAGACACCCTAGGGTTACATTACTCTAGGAGTCTGGAAAAAGTTAAATAACAAAAATTATAATAAAAAACCTAAAATTCAAATCACCCTCCTTTCCCGACGATTATCACCACCGTCCACTTTATTAGTACACCATGCTAGTATCGGGTTGGACCGCCCTTTGCCTTCGCACGGCCTCAATCTTCGTGTCATAGATTCCCAACAAGGTGCTGTAAGCATTCCCAATATTTTGTCCATATTGACAGATGGCATCACACAGTTGACCCCGCAGATTTTCTGTCTTGCACATCCTTGGAGCAATCTCCCGTTCCACCACTGCAAAGATGCTCTATTTGATTGAGATCTGGTGACTGTGGAGGCCATTTGAGTACAGTTCACTCAATTGCATTTTCAAGAAACCAGTCTGATATGATTCCACTTTTATGACATGGCGCATTATCCTGCTGAAAGCTCCACAATGTTGGTCCATTGTGGTTAAAGGGATGTGACATGGTCAGCACAATACTCAGTAGGCTTTTCGTTGCAACATGCTCAATTTGTACCAAGGTGCCCAAATAGTTCCAGAATAATTCCCCACACCATACACCACCACCGTGCCGTTGATACGAGCCGATGGCTCCATGCTTTCATGTTGTTGACGCCAAATTCTGACGCCTACCATCCGAATGTTTGCACAGAAATCGAACCATCAGACCAGGACAACTATTTTTCCAATCTTCTCTGTCCCATTTCGATGACTGTGCAATGGTAGCCTCGTTTCCTGTTCTTAGCTGAAGGATGTGGCACCCGGTTGGTCTTTCTGGCTTGCTGTATCCCATCTGGCCTCAAAGTTCGACTACTTGCGTTCCTTAATCCTTCTGCCTCCTTGGTTGTAACGGGTGGCGATTTGAGTCACTGTTGCCTTTCTATCAGCTCCAACCATCTGCCCATTCTCCTCTGACCTCTGGCCCCCACAACAAAAGCAATTTTCCTCCCACATAACTGCCGCTCACTGGCTGTTTTTTTCTTTTCAGACCATTCTCTGAAAACGCCTAGAGCTGTTTTTCGTTAAAACTCCCATTTAGATCATGCCTTTCCTGAAATACTCAGACCAGCCCTTCTGGCACCACAACCCATGACACTTTCAAAGGCCACTCAAAGTCACCTTTCTTCCCCATACTGATGCTCGGTTTGAACTGCAGGAGATTTTCTTGACCCTTCTCATGTCCTAAATGTGTTTGTGCTGCTTAAAATTAAGTGTTTAACGAGCACGTTGGACAGTGTACCTAATAAAATGTGCCGTTAGAGAGTCCCCACCACCCTTGAATGTTCACTTACCATCACTGATATAGCTCACAGCAATAAAACTGAGTACAAATTGTGAATAGGGTTTAAAATGATCTTTATTGTGTAACCTAACTAGGCACTTCAAAGGGGATTCGTGAGCAACCCTGTAAAATGACCACACATTTTTATCCTTGTCTTTCAAAAAAAAACATCCATAACTTTATTTTTCTGTTTACAGAGCTGTGCGAGAACTGTTTTCTGCAAACCAATAGTTACTTCCTAGTTCAGTATTTTCTATCTGTCACCTGGGAAGCGTGACCAAAATTCTAATGCGTTGAATTGACAATTGTAAATTAGAGCCGCGGGTCGTGTATAGCACGGAATCCATTTACTTGTGTGCCTTGTTTTTACAGCTTTCACTATGCGCTCCATTTGAATACCCTACTTAAATTTTTGGCTCCCACAACCATCAAAAGATTACCAAATTTTATATACATTTTATTAGTTTTAATTTAAACTTTTGAACCCATTACCCACCATTTGCTCAAAACAAACCCGACCAACAATTGTATCAATGGGGATTTTAGGTAAGAGGGGAAAGTTGTGAGTGTACCACTTTAAAATGTAACTTTATTTGTTCTTATATTAAAAATACCAAGCTCGTGTGCAGTCTACATACCCCAATTAGTTCTGTGTGGTAAAAAAAAAAAAATCCAAACGACCTTAATCAATGGTCACCCAGGGGCTAATACTGTAGCCTGGGCCACGTAATACATGAGAAAGTCCCCTTATTTGAACAGTCCTCCTTTATCCAATTTCACATCCTCTTAATAATTTTTATAATAGGACAGAGTATACAGTGGTATATTTTTTGCATCATCCGACCTGGCGAAACACGTTCCGGGACACTCTTCACTAATCAATGCTCACCGATAGGACAATTAAACTGGGGACAGTGTACAATACATACAATATTGAGCATTGCAGCGCTGGGTCCTGCGCGATACCTCATACCGGTGTGTGCACGAAGACTAGCTACTGCAAGCTGCTGCGGCACTGTGTCTTGACACCTGCGGCGCAGCACATCGATACCATCCAGGAATCGACACAGCGCGGCAACTGTGTCTCTATTTCAACCATAGAAGCATTGTGCTCTCAGCGCCTGCAGATTATTAGCACCTGCCTGGATGATGCAACATATACCACTGTCCCTCTTGTCCGCTTATAAAATTATTAGAGGTTGAACATTGGACTACAGGAGACTGTTCAAACTACGGGACCTCCTCTTTATTACTGTCCCAGGCTACAGTATATACCCGGTGACATGATTAAAGGGAACCTACCTACCCACAATCTACCTAACAATGTAGATCGGGTGGTAGTGGATGTTGGGACAATGATGATAGCCCTTTTTAGAGCTAATCTTCACTCCCCTCTAGCGTCACATAAACGTTATTGGCCCTAATATTTTTAATGTAATTAGCGCTACCGGGGCGTGGAGTAGCCGGACACAGGTACCGGCTCGGCTACTCCACGCGCCAGTAGCTGCTTTCCCCTCCTACCCTTGATTTTCGGCGCTCAGCTCCTGTCCTGCGCCCCGTCTCGATAAAAAAAAAAAAAAAAAAAACAAAAAAAAAAAAAAAAAAAAAAAAAAAAAAAAAAATAAGCCGGAGTTTCTGGCGCATTCGCAGTAACTCGTCCTCGTTCCCGATATCGCCATCTTGGCCGGAGTTACTGCGGCCTGCGAAGACACAGGTGGCGGGGAAAGCCGCTACTGGCGTGGAGTAGCCGCCCCATTACCTGTCCGGCTTACTCCACGCCCCCGGTAGCCGCTTTCATTAAATTTACATATTAGGGCTAAGTTTTGTGAGCTATCGGCGACTTGAGGATAGCTCTAAAAAGGGCTATCCTCAACTTCCCATACATTCACCATACCACCCGATCTACCTTTATAGGTAATTCTGGTGGTAGGTGCCCTTTAAGTGTGGTTTTGTTGTCACCGAACCTTATGGTGTCTGTAGACGCACCCGATCTTGGTTATTTAATCAAGAACAAATAAAAGTTACATTTTAAAAGTTTACACTCACAACTTTTCCTCTCCCCTACAATCCCCCTTCATATACGACTGTTAATCCTTTGGTGTTGCCATCGTGGGGTGTTTTGCTCTGGTAGAGTGGTGAACTGCTTCTACCCAAAAAAAAAAAAGCCACAGTCCTATCCAATACTCTTTCATACTTCTATGAAGATGCGCATTTTAATTGGTACCATTTCTGTGATTAATAGGTTGTACAATCACTTTCAATAAATTGTTTATGTGGACGCTATTTTCCTTATGGTGTTCACCGCCCGGGAATAATCATTTTTACATTTTGATATCAGGACTTTTTGGAAAGTGTAGATACAAACAAGATGTATGTATTTAACCTCAAATCTAGAGGAAAGGGGATGATATGACTATTTACCTCTTTGTTTTAATGTCCTGCAGATCCCCAATGTACTTAACCTTAAGAAATCTCATTGTTAGTACCATATACTGCAGCCCTTCTACCCCCAGGGCTACCTGCGCATGCCATGAGGCTGTAATCTCAAAAGCAAAAGGCGGCCCCCTGTGCTGGAGGGGAGACTATCCACACCAGTAGCCCTCGCCAACAATGTTCATATTGTTCAAGTTTAGATGAAGTAAGTAATGGTTTATGAAACGGACAAGATCTTTAGTGCTTAAAACGTTAGTAGGGGGAACCAACCATAGGATTTACCTAAAGGCGATTCCTTATTGTAGGTTCCCTTTAGATCTAAATTTGAGTATTCCTTTTTCCTTATATGCAAGCTGATGGCAATGGACAAGGCCAGACACAACGGAAAACGGAACCGAATGTTTGTCCATGTATACAATTCCCACAACAAGGCATTGCTAATACATCACTATAATACTACAAGGTGCGTGCCCACATATGTGTTCATAAACCTGGTTGCCTAATCATCTTTGCTTTGCGTATCGTCTAAAGTTTCAGGTCGGGTGCCCTCAGCATGTTTCAAGCTAGACTCATTTTAAGTGCATCAAAACCTGAGATTCTGTTTTTATTTTTTTGTGCTTCAGGCTCTGTCAACCAGTTTCTCTGCAGTGAATACATTCCAAGCGCTCCTATTGAAAACTCACAGGCACCCTCTTGTACCAGCAAAGGTCATAGCTTCCCCGAAGTGTAACTCAGAACATCCTCTCCCACACATAATAGCATATGACACTATCGTTTCCCTTCATTTCCGGTTATGTCTGCTTCAATACTGTCAAATTCATGGGTTTTAGAAATTCAAAAGTTCTCAGTCAATATTAACTGCCATAAGGTGCTGCCTATGTATAAACTGCTTGGCCTCTTATGTAGGGAAAGAATCTGACTCATGACCTGAGATTAGCTTCACAGTATAACATTCTAAAACCTATTGCTGGGGAGGTGGGGAGAGAATTCATCATTGAAGTCCTAGCCGCTGATTTGTTACAATTAAGAGACTCCGAGTAGCACAGGAAATACTTTGGACACTGTGCATCTACACAATTGGCACATGTGGTGTTAATGTCTGGAGTGGATTTTTTGACTTTTGAGATTGTGCTGATAGCAACATTGTAATAAATGGGTTAACACGAAGAACGATGATCGCCGCTCCCGATGAACCTGCAGACAGGATGGCGCGCCTCTTTTAACTTCCGGCAGCGTTGCCGGCGGTATCAGCGGGAAAACACCTGCACTTCGGTGCTGCATCGTGAGCCCTCCCATGCACCCGCACCGGCATGTTACTAGTAGTATGGAAATGAAAATTTTATTGATTTAGCATTTTTACATTTTCTAATTATCTCATCAGAGATAGTTAACACATAGTGGTTGACGCCTCACATGGGTTACTAATTTACCCTACGGTATGCTTAAGGTTCGTATAATTTTTTTTTAATGTTCTTCTTTTTTCTTAGGGCTTTAGGAAACTTTCAAATCGAACAGCACTTACAAATTTTGATCCATTCCCAATTATTTTAGTTGCTTATATTTTTTATAGGGTTTTTTTAAGTCTTGGAACTCAAATCTCCCTGCCTTTAAACTGTATCCTCAACTCTTCAAAACATCCTTGGTAATTTTTGACTCTAGCTCGCACATGAATTAAACAAAGTCAATATGGGGCATTTTAAAAATTTGGCAAATGTTTCTTTAAGCGTCCAAAATGTACACGTTCATGTCGATAAAAGAGAATACATATCTCAATTCAGTTGTGCAGTTTCTTACCAATGGATTATACCGTCCTGTGGATGTAAACACTTAAGGGCCCTAAGAGGACACACGAGGGAATTGGCCCCAACCATAGAGCTTTTGGAGAGAAGATGGTATGTCTAAGCTGTAATAATTTACTAACTTTTTTTTTACTCATATAAATCATATACACAGATCCAGGTGACAGCAAGAACAGTCCCCCTCTTCTGAAAGCCCCCCCCCAAATAGAGTTAGTGCCTTTCATTGTAGAACTCTTCCATGTTGGCAAATGTTTTCCTCTCTGTGCCCCTACATGAAGATTTCCAATACCTATTTGCCTTTACCAGTGTAGTATTTCAGTATATCTGATGCAGATTCCCACAAGGGGGGTAAAACTCCCCCAGCCAGTACTCCATACTACACGGCCCTACAGGGAGTAGACTGGCAGACTAGCCCCTTACTGGATGTTCTCCTTATCAGTATGCGGAGGACCTACTGTTGTTGTTTGCCAGAATGCATTTATTGACCTTATGTGTTTTCTGTTCCAGAAGGGTTGTAAAGTTTCCGGAGACAAGCTCCAGTACTGCCAGGAGAAGGTGGTCTTCCTAGGCCACTGCTTCTCAGCCACAGGCAGATACCTGACAGAGGAAAGAAAGCTGGCAGTCCAGAATGTGCCCCTGCCCTGAGGCCCTAAGCCTCTTCACATGTTTCTAGGACTGGCCAGCTCCTGCAGGCCTAGGATAAGGTCTGCTGCCCCCAGCCTGATGTTGCCCTATTCTGACTGCATTGCCTCTTCCACATTTGCCCTTAGTCAGGAGGCAATTGATGCCTTCTATAGCCTTAAGGTAGCAAATCCTGTCTGCACCGGCCCTAGGCACATCCCACTGGATCAAACTTTTGTTTTATTTTGCACTGAGTATCTAGGCCACCCCAGAGGTGTTGAGACCAGGAACGTTGTGGCCTCCCCAGTGGCCCACTATTAGGCCCGGTTAGACTCAGTCGTGAGGGGAGCCCCTCATGTGTCAGTAGCTGCAGCCAGCAATCTGCTCAGCAAGGCCAGTGAGTTGTTCCTAGATCACTCAGTTACAGTGCAAACCCCACATACCTTGCACAGTGTCCTCACCCAAGTACAGCCCAAGCATCTGAGCAAAGGCCAGACAGCTCAGACTCCAGTGTGCACTCCTGATTCCCCAGGATACACTGATAAGGTGCACAGCTCTGAATCCTTCATTCTATCGCCAGTCTTCCAGGATTCAGAGAGGGATGAGAGAAGGGTGATTAACCCAGATGTTGAGTTTTTTCTCATAGATGGCTCCAGGTCTGCAGGAGAAGACAGACGGTTCTACACTGAATATACAGTGGTCAGTGGCGCACATGAGGAAGTACAAGCAGAACCACTCCCTCCACACAGGTCAGCGCAGGAGGTGCAGTGATGGCACTCAGGGAAGCGCTACAGCTGGTGGAAGGTAAAAGGGCAAATATCTATACTCAAGGTATAGTTCTGGGGTCTAAACACGACTATGAACCCATATGGAAGGCTAGAGATTTCCTCACCTCTGCAGGGAACCCCTTTAAGCATGGCAATCTGGGTAAAGAGCTCATGGATGCTCTCTTACTTCCACAAGAGGTGGGGATAGTGAAACTAAAAGCACACACAATTTGGTAACTCCACAAGCCAAGGGCAAGTATGTGGCTGACGGGATGGCGAAGGCAGCTGCACAGATGGAGCCCGGAGACTGTCCTGAAGTCTCAGCGGTGAGTTCTGAGCTAAAAGTTTGATCCACAGGTGTTCCAGTCCCTGGTGGCCCAAGAGTCATCAGAAGTGAAGGGAGTGTGGAGGAAAGCTGGAGCCCAGATGCCTATGGGACCTGGATGCTGGGAGAGAGGGTTTGCCTGCCCAGAGCCCTGCACCCGACAGTAAGTCAAGTAGCCTACGGACATACACATCCAAAATGGCCATGCCAGTGCTCATAAACCATAAGGGGTTTGCCCCGGGCATTACTACCCCTGTCACTAGACTAGTGAAAGCCTGTATAGTCTGTGCCCACCACAACCTGGGTAAGGGGGTAAAGACCCCACGGAAGGTGACACCCAAGCTGCTGTATCCCTTCCAAAGACTGCAGATGGATTTTATCCAGCTACCAAAAGTGGCACGTAGGAGTACGTGCCTGTGTGCATTGATCTCTTTCCAGGGTGGCCAGAAGCTTTTCCCATGACCAAGGCTACTGCCAGAGCTGCAACCAAGAAGTTGGTGAGTGAGATTTTTCTGCAGGTTTGGACTTCCAGAGACCATAGAGTCCGGTCGCAAAACCCACTTCACTGGACAGGTAAAAACCTAAAGCCTTGTCCCTCCTGGGTGTAGAAGAGGCCCTGCACACCCCTTACCCTTCCCGAATTAGTTGTGGGTTTGAGAGAATAAATGGCACTCTTAAGTTAGAGATCCGGGAGGCCATGGAAGTAACAGGGAAACCATGGTGTGAGTGCTTTCTTGCTGCCCACCATTCAGTTAGGAACACCCCCAACAGAAAGATGGGATTGTCCCCCTTTGAAGTATTTTTAGGCTGTGCACCCAGACTAGGCCCCTACTTCCCACAGACCCTGCAGCTGATGGCAGGAAACCAGGTGGAACATGCCAGTTGAGCCAGGCCTTGGAAAAGGTCCGCAAAAGTGTTTCTGATTCCTTTTTCAGATCCAGACAGAGACCTCAGGACGCATAACCTGAAGCCTGGAGACTACGTGGTGGCAAAGAGACACCAGAGAGAGAGTCTGGAGCCTCGCTACGACGGTCTGCTGACCAGTGCCACGTCTGTGAAGCTATAGGGAAGTCAGCACGCTTCCCACACTTACTGTTGCAAACTTACTTATTCTTCTTGCTAGCTGGTCTCTTCTGACTGACTGTATGCTCAGGGACACCCCAACCATGACTATCACTGTATCTATAGGGCTGACCAGAATGCCCCCAGGGTAGGAGACTTTACCTACGGTTGGTGCAACAAGACAATGACCTTCTATAACACTGACAGCACAGGTAACCCTGTATTAGAAGTGTCTGATGTGTTCAGGATTTGTGGGGATAGGAGAGTCAGGTCAGGCCTAGAGGCTGGGAAGGTGAGTGTACGGTGATAACACTTGTGCATTCCTTCCTCGTGATCCCCAGGGATAAGTTTGATCAGACACATAAAGTAAAGGTGGAGAATCCCAAAGGATTCTGGAGGTCTGAGAGAAGCACCTAGATGACAACGTTTATATAGATACAGTGGGAGCACCAAGGGGGGTCCCAGATGAGTACAAGGCCCACAATCATATATGGGCAGGTTTAGAGTCCATTATTCCCCAGAGAGCTATGAGTAAAGATGTTGGTTGGGTTAACTGGTTGTATTATAATCAACAGAGATTTGTGATTGTATCCGAGATGCTTCCCAGAACCGCACGGCTTTGGTCATGATCCTTGCTGAGAAGGGAGGAGTCTGTAAGATGGTGGGAGTGGCTTGTCGCATGTACATCCTGGATGACATCGCCCCCTATGGATCCATTTCCCATGCACTTGAAGAGATTGAAGGACTGTCCAGGGAACTCAAGAGAAAATCTGGGGTGGACACTTTGTCCTTCACTTTGTAGTTGGGGGATTGGAAGGGTTTCCTTTAAGTGGGGGTGATATTGAGGATTGTGATTTTGCTCTCGTCACTTATTGCGTGTTGTGTGGTCCCCCTCATCAAGTCTACCATGTCCCAGATGGCCGTCCAGGTGGTAAGAACCATGACAGGAGAAGTCCCGGTGTGGAGGGTACCGTCTTGTTGAAGAACCAGCCTGTTAATAAACCCATAGACTATGGAAACACAATTATGTAATTTGAGTATGCAGGCCTGTAACCCCCCAGTGACTGGCCTCCAGGGGATCTGGTGAAGAGTTAACAAGTCCAGCAGGTAAGGGCTTAGCCTACCTGTGGGTACCTGGAGTTTGAGGAGGTCACCCTGGACAAAGTTACAGGCCATGCAAAGCTCAATAGGGGGGAAATGTTAAAGATATTACACTGGACTCAGACGCCATCTTACATACTGTCGGACATTTTAAAGATTCAGTATTCATTTCACATAACTTTGTGTAATAAAAACTAAAGTTTGGGTTTGTCTCTCAGCACACAAAGACATAGTGCTCACTAGCATCACCTAGTGGAAGGTATCCAGGCGAACACCTGGGAAGTTTCAGTATTTGCATGTAGCCAATAGTATTAGACTCCTTTCTGTGCTTACATCCAATAGTGTTACATTTCCTGGGTGAGAACACCCAATTATAGTTGCTGCTTTCCTAATTACACGCCTTATGGTTTTCTATAAATGTCGGTCCCTCAATAAACTTATCAGTCTTGTTTGCTAACTTCCTGCAAGGACAGGTCTTGTCTTTTCTTTCAAGTTAGTCAAATTCCAGCGCTGGACACAGACTCATTTAATTTGAAAGTCACCTTACAATGATTAGGGGTTTGAGCCCCAGATATAAATCTATAAGAATTGGCGTCTCCTGGGTGGCCATACTTTTATGGACATTTGACCATCGAGGTGACATCCGCAAGAGTCCAGGCGGCCAGTGACCAGAACTGACAATGAGTGCTCGTCGGGGTAAGTCAAGTCTATTTTTGTCTACCTTGACTGTAGTTCTGTTTCACTGGCTGAAAGGGACTGGGTAAGGTCATCTCCTTGTGTGATAATATGTACTTTGCCTTACATGTCCATATTTAATAGTATGTTCACTTTAATTTCGGCAAAGGATATCTTGTAAAGTGACTGACAGAGACTGGACGTGACTATGTATGTTGTAGAAAAAGGTCTGCAGTGCCCTCTTGTGAATTCTTGATGTAGTTCAGAAAGTTTGTGATGGTGGAGATTTTTGTTCATGTAAGTGCGGATAGAATCTGGAAGTTTGCAGAGACAAATTCTGGCCAAATTTACGTATCGTTCCTTCGGGATTGATGCAGCCCCGTGATGCGGAAAGGACAGTAGAGGCAGGAAGGACACTGACGGGAATTTTACAGTTGAGGGTTCTCCTGGATTTCTGAAACATTGTGTGAAGGTCTCTAATTTGTACTTACTGATAGTTAGCGGGGTAGTCTGGAGCTGTATGTACGGAGGATATCTATAGCCCTTGAACAAAATCAGGTATTCCACAGATTCCACAAAATGGGTAGTGAGCAAAGTAAGACTGTAGCTGGACACTGCAGACCTAAAAAGGCAACTGACATAGTGTAACACAGGAAAAGTAAAGAGTGGGTAAAAGGAAGTTATGAGGTATTGAAGTTTCTGGGTATGTTAGATGATCCCCTGAGTGTGCAAAGGTGGGAGACAGCACTTGATGAAAATGGTGGCTGGCTCAAAGACAAAAAGTGGCACACGCCTTATGGTTTTCTATAAATGTCGGTCCCTCAATAAACTTATCAGTCTTGTTTGCTAACTTCCTGCAAGGACAGGTCTTGTCTTTTCTTTCAAGTTAGTCAAATTCCAGCGCTGGACACAGACTCATTTAATTTGAAAGTCACCTTACAATGATTAGGGGTTTGAGCCCCAGATATAAATCTATAAGAATTGGCGTCTCCTGGGTGGCCATACTTTTATGGACATTTGACCATCGAGGTGACATCCGCAAGAGTCCAGGCGGCCAGTGACCAGAACTGACAATGAGTGCTCGTCGGGGTAAGTCAAGTCTATTTTTGTCTACCTTGACTGTAGTTCTGTTTCACTGGCTGAAAGGGACTGGGTAAGGTCATCTCCTTGTGTGATAATATGTACTTTGCCTTACATGTCCATATTTAATAGTATGTTCACTTTAATTTCGGCAAAGGATATCTTGTAAAGTGACTGACAGAGACTGGACGTGACTATGTATGTTGTAGAAAAAGGTCTGCAGTGCCCTCTTGTGAATTCTTGATGTAGTTCAGAAAGTTTGTGATGGTGGAGATTTTTGTTCATGTAAGTGCGGATAGAATCTGGAAGTTTGCAGAGACAAATTCTGGCCAAATTTACGTATCGTTCCTTCGGGATTGATGCAGCCCCGTGATGCGGAAAGGACAGTAGAGGCAGGAAGGACACTGACGGGAATTTTACAGTTGAGGGTTCTCCTGGATTTCTGAAACATTGTGTGAAGGTCTCTAATTTGTACTTACTGATAGTTAGCGGGGTAGTCTGGAGCTGTATGTACGGAGGATATCTATAGCCCTTGAACAAAATCAGGTATTCCACAGATTCCACAAAATGGGTAGTGAGCAAAGTAAGACTGTAGCTGGACACTGCAGACCTAAAAAGGCAACTGACATAGTGTAACACAGGAAAAGTAAAGAGTGGGTAAAAGGAAGTTATGAGGTATTGAAGTTTCTGGGTATGTTAGATGATCCCCTGAGTGTGCAAAGGTGGGAGACAGCACTTGATGAAAATGGTGGCTGGCTCAAAGACAAAAAGTGGCACACCCAGGCAGAAGGTTGTTTTGATGTAAGTAGAGAGTTAATGACAAAGGAAAGTGGATGGGGTTGATTACTGGAAACTTAGACCAGTGACTACGGACGGACCAGGACAGAGGGACAGGAATCCTAGAGAGTGCTCATTAAAAAAAAAAAAAAAATCTTTTGGAATGCAGACCAGCACCCTCTTAGACTCCACCCCCGTATCTGGGGGTTAGAGAAGATGACACGCCCTACCATTTTTCAGTGGCGGCCATCTTAAGACATTATATTCTTTTCAAGTCCCTGAAAGTTAATTGCCTATAACTCTACACTGTAGGCTGGTTGTAGGATAGCAGCTGAGTCACCCTTGAGGCGTCCTGGCGGATGTTTGAAATAAAATGCCGGCAGGTGAATATTTTCACCAATTTCAAACATTTGCTAAGGGTCTTGAGTGTGCAATGCTGTTTGTTTGTTTATTTTATTTTACAACTTATTTGATTCTGACAATTGCTGAAAAATTAC
Source organism: Engystomops pustulosus (assembly GCA_019512145.1). NCBI lineage: Eukaryota > Metazoa > Chordata > Amphibia > Anura > Leptodactylidae > Engystomops > Engystomops pustulosus. The sequence goes on from WNYA01000396.1 coordinate 55,137, forward strand.
TAGAAAAAGTGTTGCAATGTCTCTGGTACCTGCTTTCTGGAGTTGAAAGAGTTAATCAGGGTGAGATCTGTGGGCAGCTGTGCAGCTGGGTTTTGCTTTGCTTTATCTGTGTCTGTGAGAAGTGGCCTTGAAGCACACACAAAGCATCTGTGTTGAGTGGGGGAGACAGAGCTGACAGCCTAAAAGACATCGAGGAATTTGCTTGTGATAAGAATACAGACAGTATGATGTGACGTCCTCCTGTGTACCCCACGAACAGACTAAGCAAGAACAAGCCCCTAACTGTATTACAGAGCCTATGACTGACTTTTATGAAAAAAAAAAAAAACAACAAGTGTACCTGACTTCTGTTTGAGACTTGGAGTCTGGCCAGAACTTTATAGAGAGCACAGAACACTGAACTAGAGATGGTTGAGAGAATCCTATATGTCTAGATGAGATAAAGCGGAGACCGGTGTTAGCAGACTAGAGATGTCTCTGGCAGACTTGTGACAGAAAGCCAGGAAAAACAGAGACTAGTTTCACAGACCGCACCAAAGAGAGACTGAGAGAAACTTGGGTTCCGTCGACACCCCGACCCAAGTGGGCGTTACGGGGAGGAGACATTACTGAAGTGACTTCCCACACTCTAGGAAACGTAGAGCCTTATGGTTTTCTATAAATGTCGGTCCCTCAATAAACTTATCAGTCTTGTTTGCTAACTTCCTGCAAGGACAGGTCTTGTCTTTTCTTTCAAGTTAGTCAAATTCCAGCGCTGGACACAGACTCATTTAATTTGAAAGTCACCTTACAATGATTAGGGGTTTGAGCCCCAGATATAAATCTATAAGAATTGGCGTCTCCTGGGTGGCCATACTTTTATGGACATTTGACCATCGAGGTGACATCCGCAAGAGTCCAGGCGGCCAGTGACCAGAACTGACAATGAGTGCTCGTCGGGGTAAGTCAAGTCTATTTTTGTCTACCTTGACTGTAGTTCTGTTTCACTGGCTGAAAGGGACTGGGTAAGGTCATCTCCTTGTGTGATAATATGTACTTTGCCTTACATGTCCATATTTAATAGTATGTTCACTTTAATTTCGGCAAAGGATATCTTGTAAAGTGACTGACAGAGACTGGACGTGACTATGTATGTTGTAGAAAAAGGTCTGCAGTGCCCTCTTGTGAATTCTTGATGTAGTTCAGAAAGTTTGTGATGGTGGAGATTTTTGTTCATGTAAGTGCGGATAGAATCTGGAAGTTTGCAGAGACAAATTCTGGCCAAATTTACGTATCGTTCCTTCGGGATTGATGCAGCCCCGTGATGCGGAAAGGACAGTAGAGGCAGGAAGGACACTGACGGGAATTTTACAGTTGAGGGTTCTCCTGGATTTCTGAAACATTGTGTGAAGGTCTCTAATTTGTACTTACTGATAGTTAGCGGGGTAGTCTGGAGCTGTATGTACGGAGGATATCTATAGCCCTTGAACAAAATCAGGTATTCCACAGATTCCACAAAATGGGTAGTGAGCAAAGTAAGACTGTAGCTGGACACTGCAGACCTAAAAAGGCAACTGACATAGTGTAACACAGGAAAAGTAAAGAGTGGGTAAAAGGAAGTTATGAGGTATTGAAGTTTCTGGGTATGTTAGATGATCCCCTGAGTGTGCAAAGGTGGGAGACAGCACTTGATGAAAATGGTGGCTGGCTCAAAGACAAAAAGTGGCACACCCAGGCAGAAGGTTGTTTTGATGTAAGTAGAGAGTTAATGACAAAGGAAAGTGGATGGGGTTGATTACTGGAAACTTAGACCAGTGACTACGGACGGACCAGGACAGAGGGACAGGAATCCTAGAGAGTGCTCATTAAAAAAAAAAAAAAAATCTTTTGGAATGCAGACCAGCACCCTCTTAGACTCCACCCCCGTATCTGGGGGTTAGAGAAGATGACACGCCCTACCATTTTTCAGTGGCGGCCATCTTAAGACATTATATTCTTTTCAAGTCCCTGAAAGTTAATTGCCTATAACTCTACACTGTAGGCTGGTTGTAGGATAGCAGCTGAGTCACCCTTGAGGCGTCCTGGCGGATGTTTGAAATAAAATGCCGGCAGGTGAATATTTTCACCAATTTCAAACATTTGCTAAGGGTCTTGAGTGTGCAATGCTGTTTGTTTGTTTATTTTATTTTACAACTTATTTGATTCTGACAATTGCTGAAAAATTACTAGAAAAAGTGTTGCAATGTCTCTGGTACCTGCTTTCTGGAGTTGAAAGAGTTAATCAGGGTGAGATCTGTGGGCAGCTGTGCAGCTGGGTTTTGCTTTGCTTTATCTGTGTCTGTGAGAAGTGGCCTTGAAGCACACACAAAGCATCTGTGTTGAGTGGGGGAGACAGAGCTGACAGCCTAAAAGACATCGAGGAATTTGCTTGTGATAAGAATACAGACAGTATGATGTGACGTCCTCCTGTGTACCCCACGAACAGACTAAGCAAGAACAAGCCCCTAACTGTATTACAGAGCCTATGACTGACTTTTATGAAAAAAAAAAAAAACAACAAGTGTACCTGACTTCTGTTTGAGACTTGGAGTCTGGCCAGAACTTTATAGAGAGCACAGAACACTGAACTAGAGATGGTTGAGAGAATCCTATATGTCTAGATGAGATAAAGCGGAGACCGGTGTTAGCAGACTAGAGATGTCTCTGGCAGACTTGTGACAGAAAGCCAGGAAAAACAGAGACTAGTTTCACAGACCGCACCAAAGAGAGACTGAGAGAAACTTGGGTTCCGTCGACACCCCGACCCAAGTGGGCGTTACGGGGAGGAGACATTACTGAAGTGACTTCCCACACTCTAGGAAACGTAGACGGCCCCAACATGGGGGACACAGGGGCGTTGTAATGGACAAAGGATGTCAGCAAGAAAGTCCCCCTCTTCTGAAAGCCCCCCAAATAGAGTTAGTGCCTTTCTTGTAGAACTCTTCCTGTTTGGCAAATGTTTTCCTCTCTGTGCCCTACATGAGGATTGCCAGGACCTATTTGCCTTTACCATTGTAGTATTCCAGTATCTCTATGTCTCCACAAGGGGGTAAAACTCTCCCCACCAGTACGCCATACTACACAGGCCCTATAGGAGTAGACCTGAGCAGACTAGGCCCCTTACTGGATGTTTCTTTTCAGTAATGCGGAGGACCTACTGTTTTTTGTTTGCCAGGATGCATTTATTGACCTTATGTTTTTTCTGTTCCAGAAAGTTGTAATTTCCGAGACAAACTCCAGTACTGCCAGAGAGAAGGTGTCTCCTAGGCCACTGCTTCTCAGCTACCAGGCAGACACCTGACGAGAGGAAAGAAACTGGCGTCCAAATGTGCCCCTCCCCTGAGGCCCTAACCTCTTCACATGTTTCCATTAGGACTGGCCATTCCTGCAGCCTGGATAAGGTCTGCCTCCACCTGATGTTGCCCCGCTTGATAATTGAATTGCCTCTTCTCCATTTGCCCTTTAGTCAAGAGGCAATTGATGCATTCTATCCTTATGGTGCAATCCTGTGCACCGGCCCTAGCACATCCCACGGATCAAACTTTGTGTTTTATTTTGCACTGAGTATCTAGGCATGCCACACGGGTGTCGTAGTCCAGGAACGTGGTGGCCTCCCCCAGTGGCCACTACTATGCCCGGTTAGACTCACGTCTGAGGGAGCCCTCAGGTGTCATAGCTGCCAGCAATCTGCTCACAAGGCCAGTGAGTTGATCCAGAATACTCAGTACAGTGCAAACCCCATACCTTGCCGTGTCCTCACCCAAGTACAGCCCAGCATCTTGAGCAAAGGCCAGACAGCTCAGACTCCAGTGTGCCCCTGTCCCCCGGATACACTGATAAGGTGCACAGCTTGACATCCTTCATTCTTCAGCCAGTCTTTCCAGGAATTCGAGATGGGGGAGAAGGGTGATTAACCCAGATGTTGAGTTTTTCTCTATAGATGGCTCCAGGGTCTGCAGGAGAGAGACGACGTTTCTACACTGGATATACAGTGGTCCAGTGGCGCACATGAGTAGTACAAACGCAGACCACTCCACTCCCTCCACACAGGTTCACGCACAGGAGGTGAAGTGACGGCACTCAGGAACGCTACAGACTGGTGTAAGGTAAAAGGCAAACATCTATACTCAAGGTATAGTTCCTGGGGTCTAAACACGCGACATGAACCCATGAAGGCTAGAGATTTTCCTCACCTCTGCGGGACCCCCTTTAAGCATGTGCACACTGGTTAAGAGCTCATGATGCTCTCTTACTTCCACAAGAGTAAAATCTAAAGCTCACCACACATTTGGTAACTCCACAGCCAAGGGCAAGTATGTGTGGTTGACTGATGGCGAAGGCAGCTGCACAGATGGAGCCCGGAGACTGTCCTGATCTCAGCGGTGAGTCTGAGGCTAAAAGTTTGATCCCAGGTGTTCCCATCCCTGTGTGCCCGAGAGTCATCAGAAGTGAAGGGATGTGGAGAAAGCTGGAGCCCAATCCTTGGTACCTGGATGCTGGGAAGGTGTGGCCTCCCAGAGCCCTGCACTCGCACAGTAGTCGAGTAGCCTACGGCACATACACATCCAAAATGGCCATGCTAGTGCTCATAACCATAAGTGGTTTGCCCCGGGCATACTACCTACCCCTGTCACTAACTATGAAGCCTGTATAGTCTGTGCCCGCCAAACCCGGTAAGGTGGTAAAGACCCCACAGAAGGTGACACCCAAGCCGCTGTATCCCTTCCAAGACTGCAGATGGATTTTACCGCTACCAAAGTGGCACGTAGAGATACGTGCCGTGTGGCATGAATCTCTTCCAGGGTGGCCAGAACTTCTCCCCATGACCAAGGCTACTCTGCCGAGCTGCAGCCAAGAAGTTGGTGAGTGGAGATTTTTCGCAGTTTGGACTTCCAGAGACCATAGAGTCCTTCGCGAAACTTCACTGGACAGGTAAAGCTAAAGCCTTGTCCCTCCTGGGTGTAGAATCAGAGTCACGCCTAATGCTTGGAGGTGAGGTACGGTGATAACACTTGCGCTTCTTCTCGTGATCCCCATGGATAATTTTATCGGACACATAAAGTTGTAAAGGTGAGAAATCCCAAAGGATTCTGGAGGTCTGAGACGAGAGCGTCCTAGATACAACGTTTATATATGATACGTGGAGCACCCAAGAGGGGCCCCAGATAATACAAGGCCCACAGTCAGAATATGGGCAGGTCTAGAGTCCATTATTCCCCAGATAGTACGAGCAAAGATGTTTGTTGAGATAACTGGTTTTATTGTCAGATCAACAGAGTTTATGAATTATACTCGGAGGATGCTTTCCAGACCCGCACCGGCTTTTGGACATGATCCTTGCTGAGAAGGGAGGAGTTGTAGATGGTGGGATGGCTTGTCGCAACATAATCCATATTCCATATATATATATATATATTATGACATCTATGACATCGCCCCCCCTATGGATCCTTACCCATGCAATCTTGAAGAGATTGAGGACTGTCCAGGGAACCGAAGAAACGCTGGGGTGGACACTTTGTCTTCACCTTTGTAGTGGGGGATTGGAAGGGTTTCTGTAAGTGGGGGTGGATATTGGGGATTGTGATTTTGCTTTCGTCACTTATTTGCGTGTTTGTGTGGTCCCCCCAATCAAGTCCACCATGTCCCAGATGGCCGTCCAGTGGTAAAAACCATACAGGGAAAGCCCCGGTGTGAGGCGACCGTCTTGTGAAGAAACAGCTTGTTAATACACCCTAAACTATGGAAAACACAATTATGTCATTTGATTATGCAGGCCTGTACCCCCGAGTGACGGGCCTCCAGGGGATCGGGGAAGAGTTAACAAGTCCAGCAGGTAGGGCGTAGCCGACTGTGGTCCTGGAGTTTGAGGAGGTCACCCTGGAACAAAGTTAAAGGCCATGCAAAGCTCAAAGGGTGGAAATGTTAAAGATATTCTACTGGACTCAGCCCCATCTTACGTATTGTCGGACATTTTAAAAGACTCACGCATTAATTTCATATAACCTTGTGTAGTGGGGGATTTTTTAACTAAAGTTTGGGTGTTTCCCCTCATCACCAAAGACTAGTGCTCCTAGCAACCCACCTGTGGAAGGTTCCAGGGAACGTCTGGACATTTGGTTTATTTGAGTTCAGTATTTGCATGTAGGCCATGGTTCTACATTCCTTTGTGTGCTTACATCCACTAGTGTTACATTTCCCTGGGTGAGACACATAATTAGTTGCTGGCTTTCTAAGTACAAACACAAACGCCTTATGTAAAGTGCCTAGGTTTTTCTATAAATGGTTCGGTCCCTCAATAAACTTATGCAGTCTTGTTGCTACTACCTTCCTGCAATGACGGTCTTGTCTTTCCTTCAGTTAGCACATTCCAAAAATTCCAGTCGCTGACACAACTCATTTAATTTGAAAAGTCCACCTACAATGATTGATAGGGTTTTTGAGCCCCAGAATATAATCTATAAGACGCTCTAATCAATCAAAAGAAAAAAAGGCTTTGGAAGTGCTGCTTATTTTTTTCCCTGGATTTTTGGAGGGACCTGTCACGGGGCGCTCCCGCTATCCCCTTCTCGATCGCGGGCGCAACCTCCTGTGTGCCCTGCGTGTGCCCCCAACCAGTGCAGACTTACCGTCCCCTTAACTCCAGGGGCGGTTTCCTCTGACGTCCCACCGCTAATTGGCGCTGGCCTTCTATAGTTCCTGCCCCTTCCTGTTGACCCTTGCGGATCTTCAAGCCATCCCCTGAAGGAACGCTCCCCTGTGTATCCTGTCCTGTGTGCCAGTTTTTGGTTTGCTGTGTTGCCTGATTCGTTTTGCCAGCTCTGCAATTCCTGAAGTGCGTCCTAGTTTTGCGCTCCTTTTGTGCTTTTCCTCCTGCGTCACCCACCCCCGGTAACGACTGTCTCCTGTTTTACGACCTTGGGCACCACCGCGGGCTAGTCGCAACACTGTGGAACGACCTGGTGGTTACGCGCCGCTGCAGCATCCATCCCGCTTGTTGAAAGCTGGCTCTGGTGAAGACCAGATCTATCTATCTATCTATCTTCGAATCCATCGATCTATCTATCTAGAACAGGAAGTCCAGGGCGCACACTATTGTCTGGGTGCAAAATCTGAATTAAAAATCCGTTGGCAAGATCCAATGATAAATTTAGGAAAGGCAGCAGCACTCCAGTTTGTGAATTAATTTCGGGTGATCTTTATTTTTCCAGGATGCTACGTTTCGGTGTATCCACCTTTTTCAAGCATACAGCATAGTGACCCAGCATTTCTATATATAGACCAGCCTCTTCCTGATTGGGTCAAACAATTGTTTTGTGCATAAACAGATACATACATAATTTACATAAACTTATTATGATACATTGTATTGGATATATACAATTGAATAGTGCAAGTGCTAAAGTGAAATTGCAAGTGCGGTGGCAGCTTAAAATAAAAATCAGAACCCCCTCGCTCACTTCTGGTGTAGGACCGCCCCATCGTCCATTGATACATTTCATGCAAATGAGAGTAATGCTACAGAGACAACTACCAATTGGTCTCCTTCCCGGAAAAAGCGCCTCACATGTTAAACATCTGATAGACCGGAAGTCAGGTAAAGTCACCTACCCTGCCGAGAGCCAGCACCTGGCGTAGCATACTCACGAGGCGAGGCGGCCATATTGGACGAGGTAGCCGAGTAGGAGCTGCTCCAGTAACATAATAGGTCATGGGGCGTCGCTTATGTCAACGATCCTTGGGCTCGTGCCCGGATCTTTTGGCCAGTGCCCCGAATCTCCTCGGGTCCAGCAATCATCCTGCCCTCGGCCCGGGAGATTCTTCCCCTCGTTCTGATCACGATCTGTGTCCTCAGATCGTGCTGAACGATGCAGCGCTGCCTTTCCCCTGCCAGGACCTAGCCTCCGGGAGTTTCAGAGGCTGAAGACCTGTGATGATGTCATGATCACATGACCTGCAGGGGAAAGCAGCGCACAGAAAGGAGAGAGAGCTGCATCTGTGAGGTGAGAAACTGACAGGGACGGGGAAGGGGGAGAACATTGTGGGGCACATTACTTACTTGGGGCTGTGTGTTGAGGCACATTACTAGTGGGAGGCTGTGTGTGAGCACAATTACTTACTGGGGGGGGCTTTGTGTGAGGCAATACTTACTGTGGGGCTGTGTGTGAGCACATTACTTAGTGGGGGGGCCTTTGAGGCACATTAATTACTGACTGGGGGGCTGTGGGTGAGCACATTATTTCCTGGGGGGGCTGTGTGAGTCAGAAAAAAAACATTACTTACCGGGGTCTGTGTAAGGCACATTACTTACTGTGAGGCGTGTGGAGGTACATTATTGCCTTCCTGGGGGGCTGTGTGAGGCACATTACTCCTGGGGGGCTGGTGGGGCACATTACTTAACCGGGGGGCTGTGTGAAGGAGGCAACATTACTTACTGGGGGGCTGTGTGGGCACATACTTAACCCGGAGCTTGTGAGGCACATACACTTCGACGGGGGGGCTGTGTGTGAGGCCATTAACTTCCTGGGGGGCTGTGTTGAGGCCCCTTCCTTACTAGGGGTCTGTGTGGGCACATTACTTACCCGGAGGGCTGTGTGAAGGGCACACTTACTTACGGGGGTCTGTGTGTTAGGCACATTACTTACTGGGGGCTGTGTGGGGCAATATGTCCTGGGGGCTTGTGTGGGCACATTATTCCTGGGGGCTGTGGGGGCATCATTATTTCCTGGGGGTGCTGTGGAGGCACATTATTTTCCTGGGGGGGCTGTGTTAGGCCATTACCATCCTGGGGGGCTGTGTGGGCACATTAACTTCCCGGGGGGCTGTGTGGGCCATTACTCCCGGGAGGCTGTGTGAGGCACATTACTCTTACGGGTGGGGCTGTGTGGTGAGGACATTACTTTATGGGGGGCTGTGTGGGGGCCCATTATTTCCTTGGGGGCTGTGTGGGGCACATTATTTCCCTGGGTGCTGTGTGGGGCACTTATTTCCTGGGGGGCTGTGTGAGGCACATTATTTCCTGGGGGGGCTGTGTGGGCACATTATTTCCTTGGGGCTGTGGTGAGGCACATTACTTATTGGGGGGCGTGTGGGCACATTACTTCACCCGGGAGGGGCTGTGTGAGCAGAAAAACAATAAAAGGCATTAACTTACGGGGGGGGCTTGTGTGGTGTGGGGCACACATTACTTAGTGGGGGGCTGTGTGAGGCACATTACTTAGTGGGGGGGGCTGTGTGAGGCACATTACTTTACTGTACTGGGGCTTTGTGTGGGACATTATTTCTCTGGGGCGTGGTGAGGCACCTTACTTAGTGGGGGGGCTGTGTGAAGGCACAATACTATAGTGGGGGGGGCTGTGTTAGGCACATTACTTTACCTGGGGGCTGTGTGAGGCAACATTACTCTTACTGGGGGGCTGTGGTGAGGCACCTTACTTACTGTGGGGCTTGTTGTGAGGCACATTACTTACTTGGGGGGCTGTGTGTGAGGCACATACTTACTGGGGGGCTGTGTGGAAGGCCACATTACTTTACTGTGGGCTGTGGTGGTGAGGCACCTTAACTTAGTGGGAGTGGGGGGCTGTGTGTGAGGCACATTACTTACTTGGGGGGGACCCGAGCTGTTGAGGCACATTATTTACTCCTTGGGGCTGTGTGTGAAGCACATTATTTCCTGGGGGGCTGTGTGAGGCCATGACTCCTGTGGGGCTGTGTGGTTAGGTATTATTTGTCCTGGGGGGCGTGGTGAGGGCACATTATTCCCCTGGGGGGCTTGTGAGGCACATTACTTACCGGGAGCTGTGTGAGTCACATTATCGTACGGGGGGGCTGTGGGGTGAGGACATTACTTACTGGGGGGCTGTTGGGCAATTTATTTCCCTGGGGGCTGTGTGGTCACATTACTTAGAGTGGGGGGCGTGTGAGGCACATTACTTGTGGGGGCGTGTGATGCACATTACTTAGTGGGGGGCTGTGTGAGGTCACATACTTCTGGGGTGCTGTGTGGGGCCATTATTTTCCTGGGGGGCTGTGTGAGCCATTACTTAGAGTGGGGGGCTGTGTGAGGCACATTTACTAGTGGTGGGGGCTGTGTGAGGCCCATTACTTAGTGGGGGGCTGTGTGAGGCACATTTACTACTTTAGTGGGCTGTGTAGGCACATGCCTTACTGGGGGCTGGTGAGGCACATTACTTACCTGTGTTCTGTGGTGGGCACATTACTTACTGTGGGCTGTGTGAGGCACATTACTACTTAGTGGGGGGATGTGTGTGAGCACATTACTTACTGTGGGGCTGTGTGTGAGGCACTACTTACTGGGGGGGCTGTGTTATGCACATTACTTACTGGGGTGCTGTTGTGAGGCACATTACTTATGGGGGCTGTGTGTGAGGCCGTACTTCCTGTGGGGCTGTTGTGTGAGCACATTACTTCACTGGGGGGCTGTGTGAGGCAACGCTTACTTAACTACTGGGGGGCTGTGTGGAGGCACATTACTTTAACTGGTGGGCTTCTGTGTGATCACATTACTTACTGGGGGCTGTGGTGTGATCACATTACTAGTGGGGGGCTGTGTGTGAGGCACATTACTTAGTGTGGGGCTGGGTGTGTGAGCAATTACTTAGTGGGGGGGGCTGTGTGTGGAATGCACATACTTACTGTGGGGGGCTGTGTGTGAGCACATTACTTACTGGGGGGGCTGTGTGTGAGGACATTCAGCAAGAACAGTCCCCCTCTTCTGAAAGCCCCCCCCCAAATAGAGTTAGTGCCTTTCATTGTAGAACTCTTCCATGTTGGCAAATGTTTTCCTCTCTGTGCCCCTACATGAAGATTTCCAATACCTATTTGCCTTTACCAGTGTAGTATTTCAGTATATCTGATGCAGATTCCCACAAGGGGGGTAAAACTCCCCCAGCCAGTACTCCATACTACACGGCCCTACAGGGAGTAGACTGGCAGACTAGCCCCTTACTGGATGTTCTCCTTATCAGTATGCGGAGGACCTACTGTTGTTGTTTGCCAGAATGCATTTATTGACCTTATGTGTTTTCTGTTCCAGAAGGGTTGTAAAGTTTCCGGAGACAAGCTCCAGTACTGCCAGGAGAAGGTGGTCTTCCTAGGCCACTGCTTCTCAGCCACAGGCAGATACCTGACAGAGGAAAGAAATCTGGCAGTCCAGAATGTGCCCCTGCCCTGAGGCCCTAAGCCTCTTCACATGTTTCTAGGACTGGCCAGCTCCTGCAGGCCTAGGATAAGGTCTGCTGCCCCCAGCCTGATGTTGCCCTATTCTGACTGCATTGCCTCTTCCACATTTGCCCTTAGTCAGGAGGCAATTGATGCCTTCTATAGCCTTAAGGTAGCAAATCCTGTCTGCACCGGCCCTAGGCACATCCCACTGGATCAAACTTTTGTTTTATTTTGCACTGAGTATCTAGGCCACCCCAGAGGTCTTGAGTCCAGGAACGTTGTGGCCTCCCCAGTGGCCCACTATTAGGCCCGGTTAGACTCGTGAGGGGAGCCCCTCATGTGTCAGTAGCTTCAGCCAGCAATCTGCTCAGCAAGGCCAGTGAGTTGTTCCTAGATCACTCAGTTACAGTGCAAACCCCACATACCTTGCACAGTGTCCTCACCCAAGTACAGCCCAAGCATCTGAGCAAAGGCCAGACAGCTCAGACTCCAGTGTGCACTCCTGATTCCCCAGGATACACTGATAAGGTGCACAGCTCTGAATCCTTCATTCTATCGCCAGTCTTCCAGGATTCAGAGAGGGGGGAGAGAAGGGTGATTAACCCAGATGTTGAGTTTTTTCTCATAGATGGCCCCAGGTCTGCAGGAGAAGACAGACGGTTCTACACTGAATATACAGTGGTCAGTGGCGCACATGAGGAAGTACAAGCAGAACCACTCCCTCCACACAGGTCAGCGCAGGAGGTGCAGTGATGGCACTCAGGGAAGCGCTACAGCTGGTGGAAGGTAAAAGGGCAAATATCTATACTCAAGGTATAGTTCTGGGGTCTAAACACGACTATGAACCCATATGGAAGGCTAGAGATTTCCTCACCTCTGCAGGGAACCCCTTTAAGCATGGCAATCTGGGTAAAGAGCTCATGGATGCTCTCTTACTTCCACAAGAGGTGAGGATAGTAAAACTAAAAGCACACACAATTTGGTAACTCCACAAGCCAAGGGCAAGTATGTGGCTGATGGGATGGCGAAGGCAGCTGCACAGATGGAGCCCGGAGACTGTCCTGAAGTCTCAGCGGTGAGTTCTGAGCTAAAAGTTTGATCCACAGGTGTTCCAGTCCCTGGTGGCCCAAGAGTCATCAGAAGTGAAGGGAGTGTGGAGGAAAGCTGGAGCCCAGATGCCTATGGGACCTGGATGCTGGGAGAGAGGGTTTGCCTGCCCAGAGCCCTGCACCCGACAGTAAGTCAAGTAGCCTACGGACATACACATCCAAAATGGCCATGCCAGTGCTCATAAACCATAAGGGGTTTGCCCCGGGCATTACTACCCCTGTCACTAGACTAGTGAAAGCCTGTATAGTCTGTGCCCACCACAACCCAGCAAGAACAGTCCCCCTCTTCTGAAAGCCCCCCCCCAAATAGAGTTAGTGCCTTTCATTGTAGAACTCTTCCATGTTGGCAAATGTTTTCCTCTCTGTGCCCCTACATGAAGATTTCCAATACCTATTTGCCTTTACCAGTGTAGTATTTCAGTATATCTGATGCAGATTCCCACAAGGGGGGTAAAACTCCCCCAGCCAGTACTCCATACTACACGGCCCTACAGGGAGTAGACTGGCAGACTAGCCCCTTACTGGATGTTCTCCTTATCAGTATGCGGAGGACCTACTGTTGTTGTTTGCCAGAATGCATTTATTGACCTTATGTGTTTTCTGTTCCAGAAGGGTTGTAAAGTTTCCGGAGACAAGCTCCAGTACTGCCAGGAGAAGGTGGTCTTCCTAGGCCACTGCTTCTCAGCCACAGGCAGATACCTGACAGAGGAAAGAAATCTGGCAGTCCAGAATGTGCCCCTGCCCTGAGGCCCTAAGCCTCTTCACATGTTTCTAGGACTGGCCAGCTCCTGCAGGCCTAGGATAAGGTCTGCTGCCCCCAGCCTGATGTTGCCCTATTCTGACTGCATTGCCTCTTCCACATTTGCCCTTAGTCAGGAGGCAATTGATGCCTTCTATAGCCTTAAGGTAGCAAATCCTGTCTGCACCGGCCCTAGGCACATCCCACTGGATCAAACTTTTGTTTTATTTTGCACTGAGTATCTAGGCCACCCCAGAGGTCTTGAGTCCAGGAACGTTGTGGCCTCCCCAGTGGCCCACTATTAGGCCCGGTTAGACTCGTGAGGGGAGCCCCTCATGTGTCAGTAGCTTCAGCCAGCAATCTGCTCAGCAAGGCCAGTGAGTTGTTCCTAGATCACTCAGTTACAGTGCAAACCCCACATACCTTGCACAGTGTCCTCACCCAAGTACAGCCCAAGCATCTGAGCAAAGGCCAGACAGCTCAGACTCCAGTGTGCACTCCTGATTCCCCAGGATACACTGATAAGGTGCACAGCTCTGAATCCTTCATTCTATCGCCAGTCTTCCAGGATTCAGAGAGGGGGGAGAGAAGGGTGATTAACCCAGATGTTGAGTTTTTTCTCATAGATGGCCCCAGGTCTGCAGGAGAAGACAGACGGTTCTACACTGAATATACAGTGGTCAGTGGCGCACATGAGGAAGTACAAGCAGAACCACTCCCTCCACACAGGTCAGCGCAGGAGGTGCAGTGATGGCACTCAGGGAAGCGCTACAGCTGGTGGAAGGTAAAAGGGCAAATATCTATACTCAAGGTATAGTTCTGGGGTCTAAACACGACTATGAACCCATATGGAAGGCTAGAGATTTCCTCACCTCTGCAGGGAACCCCTTTAAGCATGGCAATCTGGGTAAAGAGCTCATGGATGCTCTCTTACTTCCACAAGAGGTGAGGATAGTAAAACTAAAAGCACACACAATTTGGTAACTCCACAAGCCAAGGGCAAGTATGTGGCTGATGGGATGGCGAAGGCAGCTGCACAGATGGAGCCCGGAGACTGTCCTGAAGTCTCAGCGGTGAGTTCTGAGCTAAAAGTTTGATCCACAGGTGTTCCAGTCCCTGGTGGCCCAAGAGTCATCAGAAGTGAAGGGAGTGTGGAGGAAAGCTGGAGCCCAGATGCCTATGGGACCTGGATGCTGGGAGAGAGGGTTTGCCTGCCCAGAGCCCTGCACCCGACAGTAAGTCAAGTAGCCTACGGACATACACATCCAAAATGGCCATGCCAGTGCTCATAAACCATAAGGGGTTTGCCCCGGGCATTACTACCCCTGTCACTAGACTAGTGAAAGCCTGTATAGTCTGTGCCCACCACAACCTGGGTAAGGGGGTAAAGACCCCACGGAAGGTGACACCCAAGCTGCTGTATCCCTTCCAAAGACTGCAGATGGATTTTATCCAGCTACCAAAAGTGGCACGTAGGAGTACGTGCCTGTGTGCATTGATCTCTTTCCAGGGTGGCCAGAAGCTTTTCCCATGACCAAGGCTACTGCCAGAGCTGCAACCAAGAAGTTGGTGAGTGAGATTTTTCTGCAGGTTTGGACTTCCAGAGACCATAGAGTCCGGTCGCAAAACCCACTTCACTGGACAGGTAAAAACCTAAAGCCTTGTCCCTCCTGGGTGTAGAAGAGGCCCTGCACACCCCTTACCCTTCCCGAATTAGTTGTGGGTTTGAGAGAATAAATGGCACTCTTAAGTTAGAGATCCGGGAGGCCATGGAAGTAACAGGGAAACCATGGTGTGAGTGCTTTCTTGCTGCCCACCATTCAGTTAGGAACACCCCCAACAGAAAGATGGGATTGTCCCCCTTTGAAGTATTTTTAGGCTGTGCACCCAGACTAGGCCCCTACTTCCCACAGACCCTGCAGCTGATGGCAGGAAACCAGGTGGAACATGCCAGTTGAGCCAGGCCTTGGAAAAGGTCCGCAAAAGTGTTTCTGATTCCTTTTTCAGATCCAGACAGAGACCTCAGGACGCATAACCTGAAGCCTGGAGACTACGTGGTGGCAAAGAGACACCAGAGAGAGAGTCTGGAGCCTCGCTACGACGGTCTGCTGACCAGTGCCACGTCTGTGAAGCTATAGGGAAGTCAGCACGCTTCCCACACTTACTGTTGCAAACTTACTTATTCTTCTTGCTAGCTGGTCTCTTCTGACTGACTGTATGCTCAGGGACACCCCAACCATGACTATCACTGTATCTATAGGGCTGACCAGAATGCCCCCAGGGTAGGAGACTTTACCTACGGTTGGTGCAACAAGACAATGACCTTCTATAACACTGACAGCACAGGTAACCCTGTATTAGAAGTGTCTGATGTGTTCAGGATTTGTGGGGATAGGAGAGTCAGGTCAGGCCTAGAGGCTGGGAAGGTGAGTGTACGGTGATAACACTTGTGCATTCCTTCCTCGTGATCCCCAGGGATAAGTTTGATCAGACACATAAAGTAAAGGTGGAGAATCCCAAAGGATTCTGGAGGTCTGAGAGAAGCACCTAGATGACAACGTTTATATAGATACAGTGGGAGCACCAAGGGGGGTCCCAGATGAGTACAAGGCCCACAATCAGATATGGGCAGGTTTAGAGTCCATTATTCCCCAGAGAGCTATGAGTAAAGATGTTGGTTGGTTTAACTGGTTGTATTGTAATCAACAGAGATTTGTGATTGTATCCGAGATGCTTCCCAGAACCGCACGGCTTTGGTCATGATCCTTGCTGAGAAGGGAGGAGTCTGTAAGATGGTGGGAGTGGCTTGTCGCATGTACATCCTGGATGACATCGCCCCCTATGGATCCATTTCCCATGCACTTGAAGAGATTGAAGGACTGTCCAGGGAACTCAAGAGAAAATCTGGGGTGGACACTTTGCCCTTCACTTTGTAGTTGGGGGATTGGAAGGGTTTCCTTTAAGTGGGGGTGATATTGAGGATTGTGATTTTGCTCTCGTCACTTATTGCGTGTTGTGTGGTCCCCCTCATCAAGTCTACCATGTCCCAGATGGCCGTCCAGGTGGTAAGAACCATGACAGGAGAAGTCCCGGTGTGGAGGGTACCGTCTTGTTGAAGAACCAGCCTGTTAATAAACCCATAGACTATGGAAACACAATTATGTAATTTGAGTATGCAGGCCTGTAACCCCCCAGTGACTGGCCTCCAGGGGATCTGGTGAAGAGTTAACAAGTCCAGCAGGTAAGGGCTTAGCCTACCTGTGGGTACCTGGAGTTTGAGGAGGTCACCCTGGACAAAGTTACAGGCCATGCAAAGCTCAATAGGGGGGAAATGTTAAAGATATTACACTGGACTCAGACGCCATCTTACATACTGTCGGACATTTTAAAGATTCAGTATTCATTTCACATAACTTTGTGTAATAAAAACTAAAGTTTGGGTTTGTCTCTCAGCACACAAAGACATAGTGCTCACTAGCATCACCTAGTGGAAGGTATCCAGGCGAACACCTGGGAAGTTTCAGTATTTGCATGTAGCCAATAGTATTAGACTCCTTTCTGTGCTTACATCCAATAGTGTTACATTTCCTGGGTGAGAACACCCAATTATAGTTGCTGCTTTCCTAATTACACGCCTTATGGTTTTCTATAAATGTCGGTCCCTCAATAAACTTATCAGTCTTGTTTGCTAACTTCCTGCAAGGACAGGTCTTGTCTTTTCTTTCAAGTTAGTCAAATTCCAGCGCTGGACACAGACTCATTTAATTTGAAAGTCACCTTACAATGATTAGGGGTTTGAGCCCCAGATATAAATCTATAAGAATTGGCGTCTCCTGGGTGGCCATACTTTTATGGACATTTGACCATCGAGGTGACATCCGCAAGAGTCCAGGCGGCCAGTGACCAGAACTGACAATGAGCGCTCGTCGGGGTAAGTCAAGTCTATTTTTGTCTACCTTGACTGTAGTTCTGTTTCACTGGCTGAAAGGGACTGGGTAAGGTCATCTCCTTGTGTGATAATATGTACTTTGCCTTACATGTCCATATTTAATAGTATGTTCACTTTAATTTCGGCAAAGGATATCTTGTAAAGTGACTGACAGAGACTGGACGTGACTATGTATGTTGTAGAAAAAGGTCTGCAGTGCCCTCTTGTGAATTCTTGATGTAGTTCAGAAAGTTTGTGATGGTGGAGATTTTTGTTCATGTAAGTGCGGATAGAATCTGGAAGTTTGCAGAGACAAATTCTGGCCAAATTTACGTATCGTTCCTTCGGGATTGATGCAGCCCCGTGATGCGGAAAGGACAGTAGAGGCAGGAAGGACACTGACGGGAATTTTACAGTTGAGGGTTCTCCTTGATTTCTGAAACATTGTGTGAAGGTCTCTAATTTGTACTTACTGATAGTTAGCGGGGTAGTCTGGAGCTGTATGTACGGAGGATATATATAGCCCTTGAACAAAATCAGGTATTCCACAGATTCCACAAAATGGGTAGTGAGCAAAGTAAGACTGTAGCTGGACACTGCAGACCTAAAAAGGCAACTGACATAGTGTAACACAGGAAAAGTAAAGAGTGGGTAAAAGGAAGTTATGAGGTATTGAAGTTTCTGGGTATGTTAGATGATCCCCTGAGTGTGCAAAGGTGGGAGACAGCACTTGATGAAAATGGTGGCTGGCTCAAAGACAAAAAGTGGCACACCCAGGCAGAAGGTTGTTTTGATGTAAGTAGAGAGTTAATGACAAAGGAAAGTGGATGGGGTTGATTACTGGAAACTTAGACCAGTGACTACGGACGGACCAGGACAGAGGGACAGGAATCCTAGAGAGTGCTCATTAAAAAAAAAAAAAAAATCTTTTGGAATGCAGACCAGCACCCTCTTAGACTCCACCCCCGTATCTGGGGGTTAGAGAAGATGACACGCCCTACCATTTTTCAGTGGCGGCCATCTTAAGACATTATATTCTTTTCAAGTCCCTGAAAGTTAATTGCCTATAACTCTACACTGTAGGCTGGTTGTAGGATAGCAGCTGAGTCACCCTTGAGGCGTCCTGGCGGATGTTTGAAATAAAATGCCGGCAGGTGAATATTTTCACCAATTTCAAACATTTGCTAAGGGTCTTGAGTGTGCAATGCTGTTTGTTTGTTTATTTTATTTTACAACTTATTTGATTCTGACAATTGCTGAAAAATTACTAGAAAAAGTGTTGCAATGTCTCTGGTACCTGCTTTCTGGAGTTGAAAGAGTTAATCAGGGTGAGATCTGTGGGCAGCTGTGCAGCTGGGTTTTGCTTTGCTTTATCTGTGTCTGTGAGAAGTGGCCTTGAAGCACACACAAAGCATCTGTGTTGAGTGGGGGAGACAGAGCTGACAGCCTAAAAGACATCGAGGAATTTGCTTGTGATAAGAATACAGACAGTATGATGTGACGTCCTCCTGTGTACCCCACGAACAGACTAAGCAAGAACAAGCCCCTAACTGTATTACAGAGCCTATGACTGACTTTTATGAAAAAAAAAAAAAACAACAAGTGTACCTGACTTCTGTTTGAGACTTGGAGTCTGGCCAGAACTTTATAGAGAGCACAGAACACTGAACTAGAGATGGTTGAGAGAATCCTATATGTCTAGATGAGATAAAGCGGAGACCGGTGTTAGCAGACTAGAGATGTCTCTGGCAGACTTGTGACAGAAAGCCAGGAAAAACAGAGACTAGTTTCACAGACCGCACCAAAGAGAGACTGAGAGAAACTTGGGTTCCGTCGACACCCCGACCCAAGTGGGCGTTACGGGGAGGAGACATTACTGAAGTGACTTCCCACACTCTAGGAAACGTAGATGGCCCCAACAGGGCGGGACAAGCGGGGTGGTAATGGACAAGGATGTCAGCAAGAACAGTCCCCCTCTTCTGAAAGCCCCCCCCCAAATAGAGTTAGTGCCTTTCATTGTAGAACTCTTCCATGTTGGCAAATGTTTTCCTCTCTGTGCCCCTACATGAAGATTTCCAATACCTATTTGCCTTTACCAGTGTAGTATTTCAGTATATCTGATGCAGATTCCCACAAGGGGGGTAAAACTCCCCCAGCCAGTACTCCATACTACACGGCCCTACAGGGAGTAGACTGGCAGACTAGCCCCTTACTGGATGTTCTCCTTATCAGTATGCGGAGGACCTACTGTTGTTGTTTGCCAGAATGCATTTATTGACCTTATGTGTTTTCTGTTCCAGAAGGGTTGTAAAGTTTCCGGAGACAAGCTCCAGTACTGCCAGGAGAAGGTGGTCTTCCTAGGCCACTGCTTCTCAGCCACAGGCAGATACCTGACAGAGGAAAGAAATCTGGCAGTCCAGAATGTGCCCCTGCCCTGAGGCCCTAAGCCTCTTCACATGTTTCTAGGACTGGCCAGCTCCTGCAGGCCTAGGATAAGGTCTGCTGCCCCCAGCCTGATGTTGCCCTATTCTGACTGCATTGCCTCTTCCACATTTGCCCTTAGTCAGGAGGCAATTGATGCCTTCTATAGCCTTAAGGTAGCAAATCCTGTCTGCACCGGCCCTAGGCACATCCCACTGGATCAAACTTTTGTTTTATTTTGCACTGAGTATCTAGGCCACCCCAGAGGTCTTGAGTCCAGGAACGTTGTGGCCTCCCCAGTGGCCCACTATTAGGCCCGGTTAGACTCGTGAGGGGAGCCCCTCATGTGTCAGTAGCTTCAGCCAGCAATCTGCTCAGCAAGGCCAGTGAGTTGTTCCTAGATCACTCAGTTACAGTGCAAACCCCACATACCTTGCACAGTGTCCTCACCCAAGTACAGCCCAAGCATCTGAGCAAAGGCCAGACAGCTCAGACTCCAGTGTGCACTCCTGATTCCCCAGGATACACTGATAAGGTGCACAGCTCTGAATCCTTCATTCTATCGCCAGTCTTCCAGGATTCAGAGAGGGGGGAGAGAAGGGTGATTAACCCAGATGTTGAGTTTTTTCTCATAGATGGCCCCAGGTCTGCAGGAGAAGACAGACGGTTCTACACTGAATATACAGTGGTCAGTGGCGCACATGAGGAAGTACAAGCAGAACCACTCCCTCCACACAGGTCAGCGCAGGAGGTGCAGTGATGGCACTCAGGGAAGCGCTACAGCTGGTGGAAGGTAAAAGGGCAAATATCTATACTCAAGGTATAGTTCTGGGGTCTAAACACGACTATGAACCCATATGGAAGGCTAGAGATTTCCTCACCTCTGCAGGGAACCCCTTTAAGCATGGCAATCTGGGTAAAGAGCTCATGGATGCTCTCTTACTTCCACAAGAGGTGAGGATAGTAAAACTAAAAGCACACACAATTTGGTAACTCCACAAGCCAAGGGCAAGTATGTGGCTGATGGGATGGCGAAGGCAGCTGCACAGATGGAGCCCGGAGACTGTCCTGAAGTCTCAGCGGTGAGTTCTGAGCTAAAAGTTTGATCCACAGGTGTTCCAGTCCCTGGTGGCCCAAGAGTCATCAGAAGTGAAGGGAGTGTGGAGGAAAGCTGGAGCCCAGATGCCTATGGGACCTGGATGCTGGGAGAGAGGGTTTGCCTGCCCAGAGCCCTGCACCCGACAGTAAGTCAAGTAGCCTACGGACATACACATCCAAAATGGCCATGCCAGTGCTCATAAACCATAAGGGGTTTGCCCCGGGCATTACTACCCCTGTCACTAGACTAGTGAAAGCCTGTATAGTCTGTGCCCACCACAACCTGGGTAAGGGGGTAAAGACCCCACGGAAGGTGACACCCAAGCTGCTGTATCCCTTCCAAAGACTGCAGATGGATTTTATCCAGCTACCAAAAGTGGCACGTAGGAGTACGTGCCTGTGTGCATTGATCTCTTTCCAGGGTGGCCAGAAGCTTTTCCCATGACCAAGGCTACTGCCAGAGCTGCAACCAAGAAGTTGGTGAGTGAGATTTTTCTGCAGGTTTGGACTTCCAGAGACCATAGAGTCCGGTCGCAAAACCCACTTCACTGGACAGGTAAAAACCTAAAGCCTTGTCCCTCCTGGGTGTAGAAGAGGCCCTGCACACCCCTTACCCTTCCCGAATTAGTTGTGGGTTTGAGAGAATAAATGGCACTCTTAAGTTAGAGATCCGGGAGGCCATGGAAGTAACAGGGAAACCATGGTGTGAGTGCTTTCTTGCTGCCCACCATTCAGTTAGGAACACCCCCAACAGAAAGATGGGATTGTCCCCCTTTGAAGTATTTTTAGGCTGTGCACCCAGACTAGGCCCCTACTTCCCACAGACCCTGCAGCTGATGGCAGGAAACCAGGTGGAACATGCCAGTTGAGCCAGGCCTTGGAAAAGGTCCGCAAAAGTGTTTCTGATTCCTTTTTCAGATCCAGACAGAGACCTCAGGACGCATAACCTGAAGCCTGGAGACTACGTGGTGGCAAAGAGACACCAGAGAGAGAGTCTGGAGCCTCGCTACGACGGTCTGCTGACCAGTGCCACGTCTGTGAAGCTATAGGGAAGTCAGCACGCTTCCCACACTTACTGTTGCAAACTTACTTATTCTTCTTGCTAGCTGGTCTCTTCTGACTGACTGTATGCTCAGGGACACCCCAACCATGACTATCACTGTATCTATAGGGCTGACCAGAATGCCCCCAGGGTAGGAGACTTTACCTACGGTTGGTGCAACAAGACAATGACCTTCTATAACACTGACAGCACAGGTAACCCTGTATTAGAAGTGTCTGATGTGTTCAGGATTTGTGGGGATAGGAGAGTCAGGTCAGGCCTAGAGGCTGGGAAGGTGAGTGTACGGTGATAACACTTGTGCATTCCTTCCTCGTGATCCCCAGGGATAAGTTTGATCAGACACATAAAGTAAAGGTGGAGAATCCCAAAGGATTCTGGAGGTCTGAGAGAAGCACCTAGATGACAACGTTTATATAGATACAGTGGGAGCACCAAGGGGGGTCCCAGATGAGTACAAGGCCCACAATCAGATATGGGCAGGTTTAGAGTCCATTATTCCCCAGAGAGCTATGAGTAAAGATGTTGGTTGGTTTAACTGGTTGTATTGTAATCAACAGAGATTTGTGATTGTATCCGAGATGCTTCCCAGAACCGCACGGCTTTGGTCATGATCCTTGCTGAGAAGGGAGGAGTCTGTAAGATGGTGGGAGTGGCTTGTCGCATGTACATCCTGGATGACATCGCCCCCTATGGATCCATTTCCCATGCACTTGAAGAGATTGAAGGACTGTCCAGGGAACTCAAGAGAAAATCTGGGGTGGACACTTTGCCCTTCACTTTGTAGTTGGGGGATTGGAAGGGTTTCCTTTAAGTGGGGGTGATATTGAGGATTGTGATTTTGCTCTCGTCACTTATTGCGTGTTGTGTGGTCCCCCTCATCAAGTCTACCATGTCCCAGATGGCCGTCCAGGTGGTAAGAACCATGACAGGAGAAGTCCCGGTGTGGAGGGTACCGTCTTGTTGAAGAACCAGCCTGTTAATAAACCCATAGACTATGGAAACACAATTATGTAATTTGAGTATGCAGGCCTGTAACCCCCCAGTGACTGGCCTCCAGGGGATCTGGTGAAGAGTTAACAAGTCCAGCAGGTAAGGGCTTAGCCTACCTGTGGGTACCTGGAGTTTGAGGAGGTCACCCTGGACAAAGTTACAGGCCATGCAAAGCTCAATAGGGGGGAAATGTTAAAGATATTACACTGGACTCAGACGCCATCTTACATACTGTCGGACATTTTAAAGATTCAGTATTCATTTCACATAACTTTGTGTAATAAAAACTAAAGTTTGGGTTTGTCTCTCAGCACACAAAGACATAGTGCTCACTAGCATCACCTAGTGGAAGGTATCCAGGCGAACACCTGGGAAGTTTCAGTATTTGCATGTAGCCAATAGTATTAGACTCCTTTCTGTGCTTACATCCAATAGTGTTACATTTCCTGGGTGAGAACACCCAATTATAGTTGCTGCTTTCCTAATTACACGCCTTATGGTTTTCTATAAATGTCGGTCCCTCAATAAACTTATCAGTCTTGTTTGCTAACTTCCTGCAAGGACAGGTCTTGTCTTTTCTTTCAAGTTAGTCAAATTCCAGCGCTGGACACAGACTCATTTAATTTGAAAGTCACCTTACAATGATTAGGGGTTTGAGCCCCAGATATAAATCTATAAGAATTGGCGTCTCCTGGGTGGCCATACTTTTATGGACATTTGACCATCGAGGTGACATCCGCAAGAGTCCAGGCGGCCAGTGACCAGAACTGACAATGAGCGCTCGTCGGGGTAAGTCAAGTCTATTTTTGTCTACCTTGACTGTAGTTCTGTTTCACTGGCTGAAAGGGACTGGGTAAGGTCATCTCCTTGTGTGATAATATGTACTTTGCCTTACATGTCCATATTTAATAGTATGTTCACTTTAATTTCGGCAAAGGATATCTTGTAAAGTGACTGACAGAGACTGGACGTGACTATGTATGTTGTAGAAAAAGGTCTGCAGTGCCCTCTTGTGAATTCTTGATGTAGTTCAGAAAGTTTGTGATGGTGGAGATTTTTGTTCATGTAAGTGCGGATAGAATCTGGAAGTTTGCAGAGACAAATTCTGGCCAAATTTACGTATCGTTCCTTCGGGATTGATGCAGCCCCGTGATGCGGAAAGGACAGTAGAGGCAGGAAGGACACTGACGGGAATTTTACAGTTGAGGGTTCTCCTTGATTTCTGAAACATTGTGTGAAGGTCTCTAATTTGTACTTACTGATAGTTAGCGGGGTAGTCTGGAGCTGTATGTACGGAGGATATATATAGCCCTTGAACAAAATCAGGTATTCCACAGATTCCACAAAATGGGTAGTGAGCAAAGTAAGACTGTAGCTGGACACTGCAGACCTAAAAAGGCAACTGACATAGTGTAACACAGGAAAAGTAAAGAGTGGGTAAAAGGAAGTTATGAGGTATTGAAGTTTCTGGGTATGTTAGATGATCCCCTGAGTGTGCAAAGGTGGGAGACAGCACTTGATGAAAATGGTGGCTGGCTCAAAGACAAAAAGTGGCACACCCAGGCAGAAGGTTGTTTTGATGTAAGTAGAGAGTTAATGACAAAGGAAAGTGGATGGGGTTGATTACTGGAAACTTAGACCAGTGACTACGGACGGACCAGGACAGAGGGACAGGAATCCTAGAGAGTGCTCATTAAAAAAAAAAAAAAAATCTTTTGGAATGCAGACCAGCACCCTCTTAGACTCCACCCCCGTATCTGGGGGTTAGAGAAGATGACACGCCCTACCATTTTTCAGTGGCGGCCATCTTAAGACATTATATTCTTTTCAAGTCCCTGAAAGTTAATTGCCTATAACTCTACACTGTAGGCTGGTTGTAGGATAGCAGCTGAGTCACCCTTGAGGCGTCCTGGCGGATGTTTGAAATAAAATGCCGGCAGGTGAATATTTTCACCAATTTCAAACATTTGCTAAGGGTCTTGAGTGTGCAATGCTGTTTGTTTGTTTATTTTATTTTACAACTTATTTGATTCTGACAATTGCTGAAAAATTACTAGAAAAAGTGTTGCAATGTCTCTGGTACCTGCTTTCTGGAGTTGAAAGAGTTAATCAGGGTGAGATCTGTGGGCAGCTGTGCAGCTGGGTTTTGCTTTGCTTTATCTGTGTCTGTGAGAAGTGGCCTTGAAGCACACACAAAGCATCTGTGTTGAGTGGGGGAGACAGAGCTGACAGCCTAAAAGACATCGAGGAATTTGCTTGTGATAAGAATACAGACAGTATGATGTGACGTCCTCCTGTGTACCCCACGAACAGACTAAGCAAGAACAAGCCCCTAACTGTATTACAGAGCCTATGACTGACTTTTATGAAAAAAAAAAAAAACAACAAGTGTACCTGACTTCTGTTTGAGACTTGGAGTCTGGCCAGAACTTTATAGAGAGCACAGAACACTGAACTAGAGATGGTTGAGAGAATCCTATATGTCTAGATGAGATAAAGCGGAGACCGGTGTTAGCAGACTAGAGATGTCTCTGGCAGACTTGTGACAGAAAGCCAGGAAAAACAGAGACTAGTTTCACAGACCGCACCAAAGAGAGACTGAGAGAAACTTGGGTTCCGTCGACACCCCGACCCAAGTGGGCGTTACGGGGAGGAGACATTACTGAAGTGACTTCCCACACTCTAGGAAACGTAGATAGTGCTCACTAGCATCACCTAGTGGAAGGTATCCAGGCGAACACCTGGGAAGTTTCAGTATTTGCATGTAGCCAATAGTATTAGACTCCTTTGTGTGCTTACATCCAATAGTGTTACATTTCCTGGGTGAGAACACCCAATTATAGTTGCTGCTTTCCTAATTACACGCCTTATGTAAAGTGCCTTATGGTTTTCTATAAATGTCGGTCCCTCAATAAACTTATCAGTCTTGTTTGCTAACTTCCTGCAAGGACAGGTCTTGTCTTTTCTTTCAAGTTAGTCAAATTCCAGCGCTGGACACAGACTCATTTAATTTGAAAGTCACCTTACAATGATTAGGGGTTTGAGCCCCAGATATAAATCTATAAGATCGCCAAATCAGTAGAGGAAGAAATCGCATCTCTCAGAAATAAAATTGCAGATATAGTAGATCGTTCCTGGAGGAACAACAACAGGTTCAAAAGAATCCCAGAGAACATTAAAACAGAGGAATTGCATACTTCTTAACATATCTGTTTGCTAATTTACTACTGCATGCCTCAACGGGTGATTTAACCATTGATAGAGCAGACCACATACCAAAACCAAAATCCCTTCAGCAAATCATACCAAGAGAATACACTATTTCCGAAACAAAGACAAAATGATGAAAGCATCATGTAGCAACTTCCAGAGAGATTTCAAAACATCTCCTTCACGGATCTATAAGCAGCTATGGTCTCTAGAGGAAGGGGATTCAACCAAAGCACAAATATCCTGCACAACAACAATAATGTGGAATACAAATGGGGTTTCCCAGTCAAGCTAATTATCACAAAAAACGGCTTCAAGCATGTCTCCAACTGACCAGAAGAAGCCCTTAAACTCTACTAAAAGTCGGACTTCACCACAGAAGAGGACTTAACGCCTACCAGTAACCAAAACTCTCCACCCCAACAGAAGAATGGATTACAGTTTCCCACCTCAAGAGGAAACCCATGTAACAGGAGGGGTGAGATGCATGTAACAAACGTGTCACTAGAGGGGAGCAATATCCTCCTATCTCCATCCTTCTAAAGCTAAATTTAACTCAGGAGAACTGACTTTCAAATAACTCTCAAATACTTAACCCTTGCCTGTCCAGGCAGTATCTACTGCTGCTAATTACCAAAGTCCTATGGAATTCCCCCTTTATGAGTTGATCAGACTCACCAGATGGGTTCTATCAGGCTGAGGGCCTCATTAGCAACTACTCCTCTTCCCCGTGTATTGGCAGGGTTGTTACAAATCAAATGGTAGGTTTCCTTTTAGTAATTATGGTATTTAACATACTTTCAATAAATGTCAAAGGTTTAAATCCACCTTTTAAAATATCCATGGTCTGGAAGGAAGCAAAAAAACACAAAGCAGACATGATGGGGGGCATTTATAATTGCACTTGCGCCACATTTCTGATGCTTTTGGCGCCAAAAACACTGTCTAAAATGCCTTGCATCACAGTTTTCAAGGCTTTTAGACCTTCTTTTTAGCACTTTCACGACTTGTCCAATGAAGAGGGTGTGGCCTTCACAAGAAAAGGGTGTGGCTTGTGGGAAATCGTCCGTGCGCCCAAAATTCTGGCACACAGTTTAGACCAACTAAAAGTATGTCTAAAGTAGGAACCGACTTATCCTGCACCAGAATTCATCATCACAGTGGTAAATCTTGCGCAAAAAAATAGTGTTTTCCACCTAGAAACTGGCAGAACCTGTGACACATTGGTAACCCCCCCCCCCAATATGTTTACAAGAGACCCACCTAAAAATCCAGGACCTAGTAAGATCTAAGCACAAGAAGTTGAACCCCTTCCCACTACATACCTTTTTCCTTTTTGCGTTTTCATTTTTTTACTCCCCACCTTCAAAATGTTTCCATGTACATAGCTGTGTGATGACTTGTTTTCTGTGAAACAAATTGCACTTCAAAATGGTGGGATTTAATATTCCATGGCGTGTACAGGCAAGTGGGAAACATATTCCAAAAGCGGTGAAATTGGTGAAAAAACACATTTGCGCTGTTTTCTTGTGGGCTTGGATTTCACTGTACGCCCCAACTGACATGTATAATTTATTATTTGGGTTGGTACAATTACGGGAATACCACATTTGTATAGGTTATATAATCTTTTCGTACATTTACAAAAATAAAAACCTCTTGTAATACAGGTCATACAGCTTTGCATCCATTTTCAAAATGAGTGACCCATATAAAACACCAGAAAATCACAGCCGGTAAAACACCTGAAAATGTAGCCTGACACAGCTCGTTGCTAAGGGGACGATGTGCTGTATTTCCTCTTGCACTCCAGAGTTTTGGGTATAGACAGTTGAACGCTGCGCATGGAGACATTGGTGGACGCTGTGGAGGATCGTGGAGGCGAAATGGACAGGAAACAGCAGGGGCAGCATGCATGGATGCCTCTGAGGCTGCCTAATCGCACCATTATGCCAAAATTATGGGCAACAGCATGGCGATGACAGAGTGACCGAGTGATTGAGTGAGGCGAGTTAGCATCTAAAACACCCAATAATTGACCCTGACACTATAGGGTGCGGAGGCAGCGGCAGGCTAGAGAGTGGCATGGCGACATACCCCAAATGGACTCAGGCTTGAAACCAATTTTAAAAATTCCTTTTGGCGAGGATGACGTGTAGCACTGTATGTATCAGTATTTGGCCTGGTTATGGCGGCAGAGAGGATCCAAAGGAGGTGAGCAAGAAGCGCTGAAATGATTTCCTTATGTGACAAAAGTTGACAAATAGCTGCGTTAATATAACGGACCAGCATGGTGGCGACATAGTGACCCGTTCACGATCTGCCCTTGGAACACACTCGAAAATGGTAACCTGAGCACAAGCTCGTTTTGACTGAGGCGGACAAAAACAGTGGAGGCAGCTTGGAGACGGACTTTGGGGGGCAGCTATGGAGCACGGCGTGTGGAGGCGCTATGGAGAACGGCGTCTGGAAGGCTGCCTATGGAGAGACAGCTGGAGTGCACATGGGAGATGGGTTATGGCCCCGGAGAAGAGATGTAATGCAGGCTGAAAAAAGATAGAATTTTAGAGGTAACCGGGTATAGCACGTGGGTTGAAGTGCTTGCTGCAGTCAGAACATGTTATTGGATCTTGTGATGTAGCTGCAGGTCCGTCAGGCCGAGCTTTCGCCTGTCCAACCGCTGCCTCGTCAACTCCTCCCTCACACAAAAGAAAGGCCCTGGGGCCAGAAAGCATTTACTTAAAAAAATTATAATTTCAAGCAGACGGACTACAAACAGCATTTCTAAGAACACTTTTGTATGAAGATCAAATTGTATACGTCTCTATTAGTAATTGGCCTGGTATGGCGGGGGAGAGGAAGGCCAACAGATGTGCAAATAGCGCTGAAATATATAGGTCATTGATAAAAGTTTGAATGTGGGAAGCTTAAAACAACCCAAATGTTGTCGGACACAGACTCGCTTGCTAAGGGGACGATGGGTAAACATGAGTAGTCTATGGATGATTTTGGAGGCAGCTATGAGACTACAGTGGGATGTGCAATGGAGACAACGTGTGGAGCAGCAAGGGAACAACATGTGGAGGCAGCAATGGAGACAACATTGGCGGCAGACTATAAAGAGACCGATGTGGTGGAGGCTGTATCAAGGACGATGTGTGAGACTGGCGATGGAACAAAAATTTGGATGTCCCTGTACTGGCCAGTCCAAAAAAGTTTTCAAAACAGAGGACCGCGGGTATTTGGCCCTCCAGAAAATGTATATAACATAGTAGTACTATAGCTAAGCCCAGTTGGCCCTGGCAAAAAAATCCCAGTTTCCCTGCTTTATGTACAAAGAGGGAGGAGGAGGATGATACATGAGATGTTATCAGGTTGAGCTGCTTTATCACACTGGTGGAGAAGGGAAAGTCAAGAGAACCAGGCTTGATTCATCTTGATAGAGCGTCAGCCTGTCAGCGCGCAAGTCGACAGAGCGTGTGCGCTATCGGTGATGTCGCCACCAGCAGCGGTGCACTGAACCGCTACGGACAACACGCTAGCGCAGGGCAGCAAGAACCTCCAAAGCGTACAGCGCAGGTTCTGCCACATGTCCAGCTTGAAACCCAGTGATGGTGTAGGGAGTCTGTGACATTAGGACAATGGTAATGGTCAGCATACGTTACGCCCCGTCCATCTTCTGTAAAATCACCTCTCCTACTCTGCCGATACTGAGGGGACAGGTGCAGTGTAGTGCTGGGTGACAATAAAAAAAAAATGGCAAAGGCCTGTGAAGGTACCAACCCCTGTCAGTGTGTGACAAGCTGCCTGCTCGCCTACTCTCCCTCGCAACTTGTCCGCAGAAGTACGCCCTCTGCGGCTAGCGCGGTCACAAGGAAATACTGTTTCAGCCTTGCACCAGCGCTTTACTCCTGCCACTAGATTACTCCGATACGTATCTCATGCGCCTTCCTCTATCCCGCATCTAAATGTTCTTCCTCACAAGGGCATCACGAGCGAAGATCTTTGCTGTGGCACTGGGTCGTCGTTAGAGATAATACCTTCAGCTATCCCGTAATCTCTTGAACGGGCTCGCGCAATGCCGGCATCAATTCTCCTATGGCTTCTTGCTCACCCTTGCCCTCGTCCTCACTCTCCTAAGGCCGCTCCGCTCGTCTTTGCGCCGAGATGTACTGCTGTCCTTTTCTGTTCAGCGTCGCGCCTCACACTATCACATACTCGCTTAGATCGGTCCCTCGTGCAGACATGACCGTCAGTCTTTGTATGCACCTACGATAAGTGACGATATCTTCGGTGCAGTCCCCTACGCCCCGCCGATCACTTCCTTAGCAACTTCATCGCCCTCTGCGCGAGAGAGCCGCAGGTCATGGTTTCCTGCAATATTTATCACAAGCTAGCGAGCGATGAGCAGCTCGTGACTTGATGACCTGCCTCGATCAATGGTGACTCTTCAAGTACTCAGCACCTTTGCATATCGACATCCCGCTTCCTCATTTGCACATGAGGACTGACCCGATACGACTAGGTTATGTCAAGCGCGACTCGGCAGTCCTCAAGCGGCTGCGTGGTAGAACTCGGAAACATGAGTAATCGGGACTCGCCACGGATCTCTGTGTTGCATCCGGGTCGCCAACTCGTAGCGCAGATTGAGCAGCCAGGCCTGCCTCTTTAGCGTCGGAGAGCTACCTCGTAGTGAAGGCGTCAAGCTCGCGGCTGGAAGCGACATGGATGGAACTCGGGCTGGCGAAACGTGACGCGTGCGCCTGCGCTGCCCTGGAGACATGTGCGGTCTAAATGATGGCGGCGCAATTCGTGAGCAAAAGCACAGATGGGTATGTCTTGAGGAAACCGCTGAACTATCAGATTGAACGAATGGGCCACGCATGCACAATGTGGTCAGTCGTTCCGAGTTTGCAGAGCTGCCCACCAGTTGACGGACGTTGCAACAAAAACCATGCTGGCATCAGGTTCAGAGGTGCTAGCCACAGAATCGTGTTGCGGCCGTGATGCCCTGTAATAGCTTCGCACACACTGCTGCTGTGCGCTCGAGCATAACCGAGATGAGCGCATGCTCACGAATGGTAATTCGTCGAGGAGGAGGTTGAGGAGGGGTGGAGAGGAGGAGCATAGTAGGCCTGAGAGATTGTGCCCAAGGGTAAGCCCGCAATCCTGCGTCGCAGTATATTAGCGACCCCAGGGTCAACCTCGGCCCACAGCTCCACCAACTTAACCCAATGTGCCGTCGAGATATAATATGTGCCGCCCCCCAGCTCTCGTCCAGGTGTCCGTGGTTAGGGGGACCTTGTCAGAAACGGCGTTGGTCAGGGCACGGAAATGTTGTCTGACACGCTGGTGCAGGCTGGGATGCACATCGGGAAAAGTAGTGGCGGCTGGGGACAGAATACCGAGGGGCTGAGCCCTCTTCATAATCAACGGGCATTGCTTTAATAAAGCAAACGCCCGCGCTAACACCCGCGATCGTGCTTGCACCCATCCGGGTGTTAACATTTATACGCTGCGGCAAGATGCCACGCGAGGGGGCGATATCGTGCTCCGATCGTCGCTCCCCGTGACTTCATCGGGAGTAGGCGATTCGTTGCCATGACAGCACGGATCACACAAAAATTCAAATCACCCCTTTCTCAGAACTGATATAAATATAATGAACATAAAACAATTAGGTATCACCGCTTGAAAATGCCCATCTATCAAAATATAATAACCGTTTTTCACTGCTTTTAACCTGTAACGGAAAATAGCACCCGAAGTCGCAAATTGCAGTTTTTTGCATTTGAAAAATAGAAAAACTCTATGAAAAGTGATCAGAAGGTTGACAGGCCCTAAAAATAAAAGCATTGAAAACACATCAAAATTCACAAAAAATTACACCACCACAGCTCCTTACATAAAGTATGAAAAAGTTTTTAGCGCAAGAAGATGGCAAAATGAAGAATGTTTTTTCGTACAGGAGGTTTTAATTTTTGTAATGTATGAAATATTTTAAAACCTATACAAATTGTTATCCCTGTGATCATTGGCGCCATGAATGAGTAGACCTGTCATTAGGGCGCACAGTGAAGCTGTAAAAACCAAGCCCACAAGAAATGGCGCAATGGGTTTTAATTCATTCCCTGCATTAGAATTTTTTTCCCGGTTACCAGTACATGGAGGAATATTGAATACTACACACTAAGAAGTGCTATGTTGTTATGCAGAAAAAAGCCCCAACACACAGCTCGTTACAGAAAAAATAAAAAGTATAGATTTTGAAGGTGGGGTGAGGAAAAATAAAAATGCAAAACGAAAAGGGCCTGATCCTAAGGGGTAAAAAGAAATCAGACGTCAGAAAATCGAGCCCTTGCCACAAACAGCTTCACTACGTGAACATTTGGCGCTGATGCACCAGCTCGGCCCTGCCTCTCTGTCTGGCCCCACCCTCGCCTCTCCAATCTGTTCTCGTATAGACTTGCCTCCGTCTCACAAGCACTGTCTTCACACGGCCTATCAAACCCAGCTTGGGTCTGTCACCTCATATCATTTTGATCCCTAGTCTGCTCCCCCCCTCGAACTCCTGTCCTGACAACAACTTCACCACTGTGACAACCTGTCCCCATCGTCCGACACCTCTTTACATACTCTTCCATAAGTAAAGAAGGTCATCCGACTGCGACCGGTGAAAAACCTGGGCATCGGGAAAGAGTTCAGCAGGACCGACAAAGGTTTGTGACTCTGAAGGGTCCAGAAAACAGTTCCAGAGTAGCAGCATCAAATTCCAAATTTTCTGGGAGGGGGCAGATGGGGGGAAGAGGGTGAGGTGGAGGAGCTGGAGGAGTGCTCATTGGGTAACAAGGGTGGACTGAGTGGAAGACGACTGGCTAGAGCATTGTCGCCACTCCAGACATCACCTGTTCCACTGGTCTGGCCTCAACAGTACTCTACCACGAGTCGAAAAGTAGTTGGACATGAAGGTAGGGAGTGTAGCTCTGCGGCGTTCCCCTGCTCCCTCATGAGCAGGTGGAGTCTCACCCGCCCAGCGACCAGCCTCTGACCCCTGCAGTAATTGGACCCCACCGCCCTCGTCCTCTACCCCCTAGCCCTCGGGTTCAACATTTCAAAAACTAAAGTTATTATAGAGGACAAATATAATAAAAATATTAACGTAACAGAAAATAAACTGTAATTTTTTTGTGTTTTTTTTTGTTTTTTTTAAGAACAAAACATGCAGAAGAAATAAGACAGAACACACAGAAGATGATTCTATGCTAGTTTCTAACCTACAAGACGCACACAAAAAGATTTTGTGCTGTGACTGAGTGTGTCACTAACTTTTGAAAAGCTAATGTAGCCCTAACAAGGGTGGTTGGTTCTTGGAGAATCACTCCTGTCCTAACAGTAAGGTTCTTGGAGAATCACTCCTGCCTAACAGTAATCTACAGAAACCCTAACGCTTCCCGGCCAGCAGAAGCTCTCTCCCTAACAGCATCCAGACAGAGAATGATCCGAGCAGTGCGGGAGGGCTAGTGCTGTTCCAGGGTACCATGATCAGCCAGCCCCAACCAATGCTATCGACATGTAATGTATCACGTGATGCTGGGTGTACTGCAGAGTCTCCTGGTTGTGATGGCTCTGTTTCTGGCCGCCAAAAATCTAACACCGCAAGTGACATTTTCTTGAGCGCGGCGAAATACTCGTCGAGCACCAAGCAGTTGCGGAGTATGCTAATGCTCAAACGAGCATCAAGCGGACGAGTATGTTCGATCATCTCTAAAATTACATATCTATGGTTGGCAGAAGGTTTTCAATATCTTGGCATACAGCTGGCAGGTACATCTGAAGGCATTACAAAAAAAACTTAGCAAAACTAAACAAAAAAATAAACAACATAATAAACACAATCTGCAGAAATGCCACTGACGTGGATAAACAAAATAGCAGCGGTTAAAAGAAAATAATCCCCATAATATTTTTTTTATGAGAGTATCCCATTAATGTTCCCTAGGGGAATATAAAAAGGTTGCAAAAATACATGACAGGACATATGGAAGGGGTGCCCCGAGGCTCCCAAAAGACATAGCTTTGCCCCTAGATTCTTAGGGGGTACAGACTATCGAATTGCTGCGATATCAGGATGCCATATGTATAGAACCAATTGGTTGCTGGACCAAAACAATGGATAATATAGAGAGAGAGGTGCTAAGGAAACTTCTTTAAAGTCTGATAGTGGAAGTGGTTAGGGCTGATGGGAACCTCATACATCGTTTAGCCATTTCACTGACACGCCGTCCGAGATTAAGTTTTGTCTACAACGCCAGGCAGTACGGAGCTGAGAGACTGTCACGCACTACCCCCTCCTCCTTTCCCCCGGGTCCGCTTTCGCCCCCTGTGTAGCTGTGCCTCTGTCCCAAATAACAGCATGGGGCGCAGCAGGGAGACGTGACAATGGCATAGCAGACTCCTCTGCAGCTCGTATTGTTCCCACTCCCATCCTTTCCTCATCCGTGTGGGCTGTGCTCGGGTGTCATCATGGGGACACAGCAGAGAGGTGACCGCGCCATAAACCCTGGAGACTACTTTGCTGCTCCTGATTGCTGCCACCCTCCACCTCCCAGCTCAGTAGAGGCCACATCGCTGATGCCCTGTGTGATGTCCCAGGAGTGCCACCTTACATGACCAGCTCCAGAAGCGAGGACCAGGGAGGAAGTGTACTGTAGATGGAAAGACCAGGTCATCAGGGCTGTGTGTGCAGTTTTGTGACGTACAGCCCTGAATAATCGCAAACGCTTTGGCAAACCACCATTACATATGGCTATTTTCTCCTCACAACCTTCTCCACGCAATAAAGGGCATGAAGAAAATGCGGACTTACGCCGCGCGCCTGCGCCCTTGCTATAACCTGGGAACTTTCATGACTGAAAAGTTTCAGGTTACTAAGTCATACCACACCTGTCTGTTGTTACCGATGCTATTTACATGTGCGATTTGCATATAGTAATAAATGAGTGGAAAATCCCCAAACTGGCCATTCTGTGTATGGCAGTAATATGGTGTATCAATCACACACTTCCTAGGGTTAAGTCAACCCTAGAAGTTAAAATATTGAAAATTGTTATTAAACTATTAAATATCATAAATTATGGTTTTTTTTTCAGGTGACACACCAACCGCTAGTCTATGCTCGGTTTTTTGCAAATTTTGAGCACGCCAAGCTCAAAAGGTTGCCCTGACTGGGTTAGGGGGCTCTGTTAACACCTAGTCCTATGTAGACTCACAAGAGCAATTTAAGGGATGCATTTTTTATCATTTACAAAGAAAGGGGTCTGCGGGAGACAAGGAGCAAGATAGTAAGTTTAAGTATGTATCTTTCAATAGAGACATTTATTAAAGAGGGCACTTTACTGTCCTTTGAGGAGGTTTCCCAAAAAGTATAACATTCCTAAAGCGATTCACTCAGTTATAAAAAATGAGAATCATCTTAAAATCAGATACCATACAAGAAAATTACATATGGATAATCCAAATCTAACGAACTATATAAAATTTTGTTAGAGCATGATAATATAAAGGGGAATTTCAAGTAGCATTAGGAGATAATACTGACTAGTTACCAAATAACAAACTAAATTATTGCTGAAAGGTGGGAACGGACAGAGGCGAAGACCTTCCCACTAAAGTATTGGCTTGTCTCATTAAATGGCGGTACTAAAAAGCCTAAACTACTGCCGAACCACAGCGAGGGTTATTATAAGATTATTCAAGGATGATTTTGGAACCTCCACTAAACCAGGTATCAGCAAATATGTTATAACTATCCCAGCTTTAGCTGAGGAGGGTGTGGAGATATTACTCATTTTGTTCCATCTACTACTGGGAGCTGCCCACTGGCAGATAGCCAGTTTGTTTGAAGACTCTGCAAAAGAAGCTGCCCACTATTCGAGCTGCTTCCTCTTAATATTGTTGGAGGAAACATTTTTACAGACAAGAACAACCGAGAAATTTTTTTTAGGCTGTTGCAACAGCCCATACGCAATTTAAAGGAAATGAAAAGCGACTCATACCCTGATTAAAGTATTTGGGGATGAATAAACTGAAAGACTGTGAATTTTTTATGTAATGGTACAAGATGCCATTACAAAATGCTGCGAAACTTTATGATTAGACATCTTGACGGTCAGTTCTAACACTGAAGAACACTTTATGACTACTTTCTTTTCTCTTTTTTCCTTTGTGTTTGCAGTCTAAAAAGCACGATTGACTTGCATGAAATATGTTTTTTTTTTCTTTCTTTGAATGTTTTCTTTGTTGTTGTAAATGGAAATATAAAATTTTTTTTTAAAAAAAAAAAAGTAAACATAAGAGGCACCCAAAACCCTGCCAAACACCACTGAGAGCATTCTCCAGCAGATGTCCAAAGCTTTTGATACTGAACTCACCAAGTTCCCAAGCCTTCAATTACAGAACAATTTCTTGTGAGTTCTAGCAAGGGTCACCGTTTTTTTCACACTAAGAACAACGCTACCTTTTTCAAGGAACTCCTCTGTTTACCATACCATATGAGTCCCCCAAATAGTTTTCAGCGGCGATCACGTGCAAGCCTAGAAACACCTTCATACTTACTTCTCTACTGCGAGATAATGAATTCCATAATTGGGGTTTTCCACCCAATAGTAGTTTAAAACGTTCAAAATCCATCATTGTTTTGACGAAGGATGTGAACTTCTGGCAAAATGGAGCGTCCCAAAGAGGCCATCGAAAGAGGAGAAAAGACCGCCAAAACACCTAGAGTTGAACTCATAATGGCACCGGAGAGAGCAACCTGAACTATTTTCAAGAACCTGTAGTGTTGTGGAGTCGGGTTAATGGAGATGTGAATAGCGTCACACGTTTCCCACAATTTTGTCTTTTTCGACAATATGTGTACATTATGGTTAAGAATGATTGACATGCACTGTTAAGTAATACGTGTTAATCTGCAATGTTTCAGCGACTAATCGTTATGTGATAGACTGAAAATGCCTGTTAAGTAAAGCGAAACTCCACATTTACACTTATTACGCTAAGATAACGCAAATCTGTGGTTCCCCTACTGAGGGGCGAGCTAACCTATCTACCATTAGAATGAGTAGTTAAATTGATGTCACTGAACGTGAGAGATCCTAGGACTGAATAGTCCTATTAAAAAGGCGGGTGATATCTGAAGGAAGCTCTAGTTAGTAAAGGGACCCCAGTGGGGCGTCTTAACTAAGGGCCCGAATCGCGTTTTCCCGACGTGTTACCCGAATAGTTCCGATTGCGCCGATTGTAACCTGAAGTGCCCCGGGGAGTGTGTAGCAAGCCGACCCGGATTGTGGACAGACCATCGGCGCCCGGCATGCGCGGACGAAATCGGGGGGCGTGGTTACGAACGAAAACCCGACGATTCGGAAAAAACCGCCGCATTAAAACCCGAAAAAAGGTCGCTTGGTGACCGCTTACCTTAACACTGGTCCGAGGTGGGCATTCCGGCGCGTGGAGATGTTTTCAGCGCAGCAGCGCAACCTGGTGGACGGCGGCCGGAGGAATTCCCTTCATGAATCCCGGCCGCGACCCGAATCCAGAGCAGACGACGCGCCGCTGGATCGCGAATGGGCCGGGTAAGTAAATTTGCCCCAGTGTGTATTCAAGAGACACATTATCTGTTAAAAAAATCCCCTAAACCTCACATGATCAATGTATCCAAGGGAAAAAGAAAAGAGGGGTTTTATCACCTTTAAGGATACCACTAGTGTTACCATAACCCACTAATCCTACAAGATCCAGCAAAGCGTTATATAATAGGGCATTGACAATAATATAGAATATACACTTGATGAATCTGTATGCCCCCCAACAAGAGGCAAATACATTTCTCATAAACTCTTCAGGAAAATAAACGGAACAAAGAAGGGGTTTTAATTATATGTGGGGATTCAACATGTTGGTCATAACTCCTCTGACCACCACATCCCACTCCCGGCATAGAAATTTCACTTAAACCTGCTTTGGTGGAAAAAATCACTCTTGAGTATGGCGAGTTCCACATTTACATCAGAAAAAGATTACTTATTTTTCAGCTAGACACCAAACATATTCACGCATTGAATGTGCGTACAGATAGGTTCGTATGGACAACACGCACACTCTCCATTAGGCAAGATACAGTGGTAGACCATGCACCCGTTACCATAACTTTTTTGACGTTATAATTCCTGCCCACCACAGACTGTATATGGAAGAAGCGAAACATGTCCACCAGATAGTCTGAAAACATAGCATTATAGAAAATAAAATAAGGAGGTTATGTCACTGAATAATACAACAGATGTAAGCCATTCTCGCAATGGCTTACACATAAAAGTTGTAAAAGACGGAACACTCACATCGCAACAATAGAGGCTCCGTAGAGAGAAAGGAAATCACAGCCACAATAATGAAATTCCATTCCTAGAAAGAGAAAACAAACAAGAGCATTCTAATCGCGTGATAAAAACTCTAATAAATAAAGAGAAAATCTACATACTTCCATTTGTACAAGTATTCATAGCTTTACAGAAAATGAAAAACTGAAGTATACTCACGGACCAAAAAGCAAAGTCCCTCTTGGGCGGCGTCTCAAACGAGCAATCCAAAAGTCTAAAATTCCTTTTTTCTACACCAAACCGCAGGGGTTAACCTACTATCTCCTAGAGAACATTGCTGTTGCTTTATGGACATATTACTCCAACCTATAACTTAACCAGCGACAGTGGAATCTCCCCCCCCCCCCAACTCCAGAACTATAGACTCTTTATTAAAGGAAACTCCATCTTTCTGGGGTAACTGCCGAACTATCTCCAAGCAATTAAATGCACTACAAACTACTACTGTGAAAAGACAAAACCAATTCAAAACACTCCATCTAACAAATCCCAGGGCCATGAGGCCTTCCTGGCCATACTATAAAAAATTTGCATTCTCCCCTTTCTGCCTTCCTGCTGAATGTATATTCTTTGCAGATACCAAAGGAGAAATTCCCAAAGGAAAATGCTAGAGGCGATAATTTATCACCCTTCCGAAAACCAGGGAAAAACCACAGATAGAGCCGCAATTTCCAACCGATCTCCATACTAAAGCGGATGTGAAAAATATATGCCCATTATCAATATTCTCTCTAATAAAATAAAAAGAAATAATACCAGGTCTTGGTGACGCCCAGACCAAGGCAGGGATTTGACTCCAGGCAGAGAAGTCCCCTCGACAATACCAGAGTATTATTAATTTACTAACAACATTGTGAACTCCATAAGATCACAGCTTCCTTTGTACTGTCGACGCGAAAAGGCGTTCGACAGAGTAAACTGGGAATACTCCTTTGTCACCCTTAGAGCTTTTTGGAATACAAGGACACATGCTCATGCCATAAATGGCTCTCTACTCTCGCACCTCAGCAACCGTTTTGAAATTGAGGTACGCTTCGAGTAGTTTTATTGACAAATGAACTAGGCAGGGGTGCCCCCTTTCCTAAATAATTTGTCTAACAATAGAACCCCTGGCAATTGCATCAGATCCCATCCGAAATATCACAGGCTAAAAGTTAGGAGGCCAAGACCACTGTTTGCATTGTTTGCAGATGATATTATCTTAATATCTACCAATATAGGACACCTCACTACGTATATCTTCACATTATGTCACAATATAGCGAAGCTTCCTTATATGAAAAACTAACACAAATCAAGGTCCTCATGAGGAAAGCAACAAAACTGAGCTATCCTTAAAGGGAAATATCAGCTGGATTTAAAAGGAAAATTTCGGTGAACATTTAGGCATGGGGAAAATATCACATATCAGTGAACAACCTTGTTAAACTAACCACACTACTCTAATAACAAAATAGAAAAACAGAACTAGGAAGCATACTATATAAGACACTTTATCATGGTTCGGTAGAATCGTAATCTAATAAAATGATGATATTACTGGAGATGAGCGAATTTGGCCCGGATGCGCCTAATTTTTCGAAAAATAAATTTGATCGACCCGATCGAATCAAAACGAAATAACGTTAAAAAAACAGGGATGTCTGGCTGCAGAGAGCCTTGTTAGGGTGTTGTTTTAGAACAGTGTGACCATGGCTAAATATGCATAGGGAGCGTTGGTTGGTCTTTTCAAACAATTCTGTGATCTTTAGTATGACACGCACATGACAACTGCGGCTCTAGAATCGCTTCACTCTTCACTTCCATGTGCAACTTTACATAGGCCCAACTTCCCCAAATAAGCGAAGCAAGGAACGAGCATGACAGGGGTGGTTGGGGTAGGTAATGTTTGCAAGCTCGAAAAAGGACTGAGCTGGAGGGGCAAGATCCCACTAACATAAAAGAGGGCAATCTTTTTACACGAGTGGCACAATAGACATACGTGTGTATTGTTGGTGGCATCAAAAGAAGCAGCAGCAGGAGCCGCAGAGTTGACCACAATGATATAGTGTACGGTTGGGCCATTAATCAGTAGCAGCAGGGAGCCGACCAGAGTGGCTCATAGGATATAGTGTGAAGTGGCATCAGAAGCAGCAAGAGCGGCAGGAGTGGCACAAATGATTATAGTGTGTGGTGGCATAAATAGCAGCAGCAGCAGGATGAGCCCGCAGAGTCGGCCACAATGATATAGTGATGTTGGTGGCATCAGAAGCAGCAGGAGCACAAAGAGCTGCCACAATGGTATAGTGTGAAAGGTGGCATCAGAAGCAGCAGTAGCATGCCAGAGTGCACATGATTTAGTTGCCCACAATGATATAGTGTGTTGGGTGGCATCAAAAGCAGCAGCCGGAGCCGCAGAGTGGCACACTGATATAGTTGTGAAGGTAGGATCAGTAGCAGAGCAGGAGCCCGCAGAGTGGCACAATGATATGGTGTGAAGGTTGGCATCAGAAGCAGCAGGGCCTGCAGGTGGCCACAATGATATATGCGTGTAGCATCAGTAGCAGCAGCAAGGGCCAAGCAGAGTGGCACAATGAATAGTGTGAAGGTGGCCATCAGAAAAAAAGAGCGGCAGAGTGGCACAATGATATAGTGTGGTGGTGGCATCAAAACCAGCAGCAGAGTAGGGAGAGTAGGGAGCGGCAGGCAGAGTGGCACAATGATATAGTGTGAATGGTGGATCGGTAGAGCAGGAGGACAGGCAGAGGGTGGCACAATGTATAGTGTGTTGGTGTCATCAGTGCAGCGCAGAGCAGAAAGCCTGCAGAGGGCACAATGTATAGTGTGAAGGTGTGGCATTCCGGTAGCACAGGAGCCCGCAGAGTTGGCACAATGACATAGTTGTGAAGTGGAATCAAAGCAGCAGTTAGGGAGCCCGCAGAGTGGAACAATGATAGATTGTGAAGGCGGCACATAGCAGCAGGAGACGCAGAGAGTGCACAATGGTATGAGTGTGAAAGTGGCATCAGAAGCAGCAGGAGCCGCAGAGGGAAGAAAAAACAAGACTAGTGTGAAGTTGGCATCAAAAGCAGCAGCAGCAGGAGCCCGCAGATGGGCACAATGATATACTGGGAGTGCATCAGTAGCAGCAGGAGCCCAAAGAGTGGCACAATGATATTATGTGAATGGTGGCATCAGCAGCAGCAAGAACGGGCAAGAGTGGCACAATTATATAATGTGTTGGTGCATCAAAGCAGCAGCAGAAGGAGACGCGGGAGTGCACAATGGTTATAGTGTGAAGGTGGCATAAGAAGCAGCAGGAGCCTGCCAGAGTGGACACAATAATAGTGTGTGGTGGCATCAAAGAGACCGCAGCAGGGGACCGCAGAGTGGCACAATGATATAGTGTGAAGGTGGCATCAGTAGCGCAAGAGCACGGAACAGAGTGCACAATGATATAGTGTGAATGTGCATCAGAAGAGCAAGAGCGGCATCGTGGTACAATGAGATAGTGGTTGGTGGCTTAAAAAAGAAGCGCAGGAGCCTGCAGAGTGGGCACAATGATATAGTGTGTTGTGGCATCAGAAGCCGCAGGGGCCCAAAGAGTGACAAATGGTATAGTGTGGAATGGTGGCATCAGAAGCTAGCAGGAGCTGCAGAGTGGCACAATGATATAGGTGTTGTGGATCATCAAAAGCAGAAGCAGCAGGACGCCCGGGAGAGTGGTACAATGATAAGTGTGAGGTGGCCCTCAGTGCAGCAGGAGCCCGCAGAGTGGCACAATGATATAGTGTGAGGTTTGCATCAAAAGCAGCAGCAGCAGGAGCCCGCAGGAGTGGCAAATGAATAGTGTGTTAGGTTGGCATAAAAGCAGCAGCAGAGGAGCCCGACCAAGTTGGCACAATGATATAGTTGGTGGTGGCATCAGAAAGCAGCAGGAGCCCAAGAGTGAAACAATGGTATAGTGTGAAGGTGGCATCAGAAGCAGGAGGAGCTGCAGAGTAGTGCACAATGATATAGGTGTTGGTTGCTCAAAAAGCAGCGCAGAAGCCCGACAGCAAGTCGGACAATGATATGGTGTGAAGGTTGGGCATCAGAAGAGCAGGAGCCTGCAGTTAGTGCGAACAATGATGAAGTGCGTCTGGTGGCATCAGTAGCAGCAGCAGCAGCAGGAGCCAGCAGAGTGACACAATCTAGAGTGTGGAGTGGCATTCAGAGTAGCAGCAGGAGCCCGCAGAGTGGACACAATGATATAGTGTGAAGGTGGCATCAGACAGCAGCAGGAGCCTGCAGAGTGGCACAATGATATAGTGCGGTGGTGCATCAGAAGAAGCAAGAGCCGGCCAGAGTGGTACATATGATATAGCGGGTTGGTGCATCAAAAGCAGCAGCAGTAGGAATCCAAAGAGTTGGAACAAATGATATAGTGTGAAGGTGGCAAGGTAGCAGGCAGGATGCCCGCAGTGTGACACAATGATATAGTGTGTTGGTGTTAATCAGTACGCACGCAGCAGCAGGAGCCCGCAGCGGCACAAGGATTATAGTGTGAAGTTGGCATCAAAGCAGCAGCAGGAGCCCGGCAGAGTGGCAACAATGATATATTGTGAAGGCGGCGATCCGTAGCAGCAGTAGGCCCGCAGAGTGGCACAATGGTATAGTTGTTGAAGTTTGGCATTCAGAAACGCAGGGAGATGCAGAGTGACACAAATGATATAGTGTGACAGTTGGCATCAAAAAGCACGCAGCAGGGCAGGAGCCCGAGGGTGGCACAATGCTATAGTGTGAAGGTGGCATCAGTATAGCGCAGGAGCCCACAGAGTGGCACATGATATAGTTGAGGTGGCATCAGAAGAAGAGCTGGCAGAGGGCACAATGATATAGTGTGTTGGTGGATCAAAGCGAGCAGCAGGCAGGGGCACGCAGAGTGGGCAGAGTGGCCACAATTGATATAGTAGTGAATTGGCATCCGTAGCAGCAGGAGCGCAGAGTGGCCACAATGATTGAAGTGTGAAGTTGGCATTCAGAAGCAGAAAGCTCGGCAGCGTGGCACAATGATATAGTGTGTTGGTGGCATTAAAAAGCAGCAGCAGCTGGAGCCGCAGAGTGGCACAAGGTTGGGATAAAGTCTGAAGGTGCATCAGACCCCCAGCAGCAGGAGCCTGCAGAGTGCGCCCAATGATCCCTCTCTCCTCCCCCTCGCGCGACTGGTGATCGCGCACACAGTCCAAAAGATAGCACCCCCCCGCCGCAGGAGCCGCAGCGTGGCACAATTGATATCGTGTGAACGGTGGCAATCAGGAAAAGAATAGACGCGGCAGGGCAGAGTGGCCACACTGATATAGTGTGTTGGTGGCATTCAAAAACCAGCAGCAGAGGAGGCGGCAGAGTGCCACAATGATATAGTGTGAACGGTGGCCATCGGGTATAGCTGGTAGCAGCAGGAGCCGAAGCAGAGTGGCCACAAGTATCGTGTGTTGGTGTCATCAGTAGCAGCAGCAGGCAGCAGAAGCAAGCAGAGTGGAACAATGACACCGCCAATTCCCCCCAATGATATAAGTGTGAGGTGGCATGCTGGTAGCAGCAGGATGCCCGCCAGAGTGGCACAATGACCATAGGGTGAAGTTGGCATCAAAAGCAGCAGTAGGAGCCCGCCGAGTGGAACAAGATATAGGGTGAGGCGGCATCAGTAAGCAGAAGGAGCCCGCAGAGTGGCAACAATGGTATAGTGTGAAGTGGATCAGAAGCAGCAGGAGCCCGCAGAGTGAAAAACATGATATAGTGTGAAG
Organism: Engystomops pustulosus; assembly: GCA_019512145.1. NCBI lineage: Eukaryota > Metazoa > Chordata > Amphibia > Anura > Leptodactylidae > Engystomops > Engystomops pustulosus. Next base: position 99,096 of record WNYA01000396.1, read on the forward strand.
TTGGCTCAAAAGCAGCAGCAGCAGGAGCCGCAGAGTGGCACAATGATTTATCTGGGGAGGTGGCATCAAGTATAGCAGCAGGAGCCCAAAGAGTGCACAATGATATTATGTGAAGGTGTGGAACAGAACGCAGCAAGAACGGCAGAGGCAGAGTGGCACAATTTATAATTGTGGGTGGTGGCATCAAAAGCAGCAGCAGAGCAGACAGGAGCCCGCGGCAGGTGGCACAATGGTATAGTGTGAAGGTGGCGATCAGAAGCGCAGGAGCCTGCAGAGTGGCCACAATAATGATAGTGCTGTTGGTGGACTCAAAGCCGCAGCAGGGGCCCGCAGAAGTGCACAAGGATATAGTGGAACGGGGGCATTCAGTAGCAGCAAGAGCCGCAGAGTGGACACATGATATAGTGTGAATGTGGAGATCAGAAGCAGCAAGAGCTGGGCATGTGGGTACAATATATAGTGTGTTGGTGGTATTAATAAGGCAGAAGCCATGAGCCTGCAGAGTGGCACAATGATATAGGGTGTTGGTGCATCAGAAGCAGCAGGGGCCCAAAGAGTGACACAATGGTATAGTGTGAAGGTGGCCCAACATCAGAAGCAGCGGAGCCTGCACGCACAGTGGCACAGGAGATAGTGTGTTGGTTGGCATCAAAAGCAGCAGCAGCAGGAGCCCGACCCCCAGAGGGTTACAATGATATAGTGTGAAGGTGGCATCAGTTAAGCAGCAGGAGCCCGCAGAGTGGCACACAATGAGATAGGAAGGTCATCAGAAAGAAGCAAGCAGCAAGGGCAGAAGAGTGGCACAATGATATAGTGTGGTGGACATCAAAAGCAGCAGCAGCAGGAGCCCCTGAAAGAGTGGCACAATGATATAGTGTGTTGGTGGCATCAGAAGCAGAAGGAGCCCAAAGAGTGAAACAATGGTTTATAGTGTGAAGGTGGCTCAGAAGCAGGAGAGCGCAGAGTTGCACAATGATATAGGGTGTTGGTGGCATGAAAAAGCAGCAGCAAGGAGCCACAGAGTGGCACAATGATATGGTGTGAAGTTGGCATTAAGAAGCAGCAGGAGCCTGAGAGGGACAATGCTAGAGTGCGTTTGTGAATCAGTAGCTAGCAGCAGCAGCAGGAGCCAGCAGAGTAGCAGAGTGACACAATTAGATAGTGTGTAGGTGGTCATAAGTAGCCGCAGGAGCCAGCAGGTGAACAATGATATAGTGTGAAGGTAGGCATTAAGAAGAAGCAGGAAAGCGGCAGAGTGGCACAATGATATAGTGCGTTTAGCACCGAAAGAAGAAGCACAGAGCTGCAGGAGTGGCGTACAATGATATAGATGTGGTGGTGGCCCCATCAAAAGCAGCCACAGACTAGAAAGGAGGAATACAAAAGAGTGGGCAAAAGGATTATAGTAGGGATAACGGTGGCATACTAGGGATTAGCAGGCAGGAGACAGACCAGTAGTGTGACACAATGAATTAGTGTGGTGGTGTAATCAGTCGCAGAAGAAAGCAGGAGACACGCAGAGTGGAACAAGGAATAGGGTGAAGTGTGGCATCCCAAAAGAAGCAGCAGAGCCCGCAGAGCTGCACAATGATATATTGTGAGGCGGAATCAGTAGCAGAGGAGCGCCGGTGGCATGGTTATAGTGTGAAGGTGGCATCCGAACAGGCAGGAGGACCTGCAGAGTAACAATGATATAGTGGAGTGGCTCAAAAAGCTGAGCAGCAAGCAGGTAGCCCGAGGTGGCAAATGACTGTGTGAAGGTGGTGCACCAGGGCCTGCTGGTATTCATGCATTCTCACACTCCTTTCCTCTACAGGGATGAGAGTGGAAAGATTTTGCTTGTACCATGGGTCCAGGAGAGTGAATACCCAGTAATCGGTGCTGGAATAAATTCTTTGAACGTGAGTCCCAATGCGCAAGAATTCACTCCCCTCACTGGCCTGACTCTCCCTTACCTCCTCCTCCTCCTCCACCAACTCCTCTTCTTCTGCCCATACTGAGCAATGGTCCCCTCTTCTGTCTCGCCAACATTCTCCTCCTCTTCCTCCTCCAATACGTGCTGAGAAACAGACCGGAGGGTGCTTTGGCTATCAAGAAAGGAATCTTCTTCCCCTGTCTCTTCTGACTTCATGTTGATCAGAGAGTTTTTCAATAGGCCAAGCAGCGGGATGATGAGGCTGATGATGGCGGCATCGCCACTGATCATCTGTGTTGACTCCTCAAAGTTACTCAGCACCTGACAGATATCAGACATCCACGTCCACTCCTCATTGTAGACTTGAGGACGCAGACTGACCTGACTACCAGTTCTGGTGGAAGTTGACATCTGGCAGTCTACAATCGCTCTGCGCTGCTGGTAAACTCTGGATAACATGGTTAATGTTGAATTCCACCTCGTGGGCATGTCGCACAAAACTCGGTGAGCGGGCAGTTGGAGGCAGGCCTGCGCTGCCCTGAGAGTGGCAGCATCTGTGCTGGACTTTCTGAAATGCGCACAGATGCGGCGCACCTTCGTGAGCAAATCAGACAGATTGGGGTATGTCTTGAGGAACCGCTGAACTATCAGATTGAACGCATGGGCCAGGCCTGGCACATGTGTCAGTCTGCCGAGTTGCAGAGCTGCCACCAGTTTACGGCCGTTGTCACACACAACCATGCCTGGCATCAGGTTCAGAGGTGCTAGCCACAGATCGGTCTGCGCCGTGATGCCCTGTAATAGCTCTTAACAACACTGCTGCTGTGCCTAGAGCACTCGTCCATGTGTCCGTGGTTAGGTGGACCTTGTCAGAAACGGCGTTGGTCAGGGCATGGATAATGTTGTCTGACACGTGCTGGTGCACGGCTGGGACTGCACATCGGGAAAAGTAGTGGCGGCTGGGGACCGAATACCGAGGGGCTGAGCCCTCTTCATACTCACCGGGCATTTGCTTCATAATAAAGCAAACGCCCGCGATCGGTGCTTGCACCGATCGCGGGTGTTAACCATTTGATCGCTGCCGGCAAAGCTGCGAGGGGGCGCAATCTTGGCTCCGATCGTCGCTCCCCGTGACTTCATCGGGGAGCGGCGATTCGTTGCCATGACAGCCACGGATCACACAAAAATTCAAATCACCCCCCTTTCCCTAGAACTGATATAAATATAAATGAACAGTAAAAATCATAAACACATTAGGTATCACCGCGTCTGAAAATGCCCAATCTATCAAAATATAATAACCGTTTTTCACTGCTTTTAACCTCGTAACGGAAAATAGCACCCGAAGTCGCAAATTGCATTTTTTTGCCATTTTGAAAAATAGAAAAACTTCTATGAAAAGTGATCAGAAGGTCTGACAGTCCTAAAAATAAAAGCATTGAAAACGACATCAAAATTCACAAAAAATTACACCACCCACAGCTCCTTACACTAAAGTATGAAAAAGTTTTTAGCGCAAGAAGATGGCAAAATGAAGAATTTTTTTTCTGTACAGGAGGTTTTAATTTTTGTAAATGTATGAAAATATTTTAAAACCTATACAAATTTGGTATCCCTGTGATCATATTGACGCAATGAATGAAGTAGACCTGTCATTTAGGGCGCACAGTGAAAGCTGTAAAAACCAAGCCCACAAGAAATGGCGCAAATGTGTTTTTCATAATTTTCCCTGCATTTAGAATTTTTTTCCCGGTTCCCAGTACATGGCATGGAATATTGAATACTACCACTACGAAGTGCTATTTGTTATGCAGAAAATAAGCCAACACACAGCTCGTTACATGAAAAAATAAAAAAGTTATAGATTTTTGAAGGTGGGGAGTGAAAAATAAAAATGCAAAAACGAAAAAGGGCCTGATCCTTAAGGGGTAAAAGAAATTCCAGACTTCAGAAAATCGAGCCCTTGCCACAACAGCTTCACTACGTGAAACATTTGGCGCTGATGCACCAGCTCTGGCCCTGCCTCTCTGTCTGGCCCCACCACTGCCTCTTCCAATCTGTTCTCGTATAGGACTCGCCTCCGTCTCACAAGCACTGTCTTCACACGGCCTATCAACCCAGCTTGGGTCTGTCACCTCATCATTCTCTGATCCCTCAGTCTGCTCCCCCCTCGAACTTCCTGCCCTGACAACAACTTCACCACTGTCTGACAACCGTGTCTCCTCATCGTCCGACACCTCTTTACATACTTCTTCCACTACGTAAAGAAGGTCATCAGACTGCGACCGGTGGAAAACCTGGGCATCGGGAAAGAGTTCAGCAGCAACCTGACAAATGGTTTGTGACTCTGGAAGGGTCCAGAAAACAGTTCCTCAGAGTATGCAGCATCAAATTCCAAATTTTCTTGGGAGGGGGCAGACTGGGGGGAAGGAGGTTGAGGTGGAGGAGCTGGAGGAGTGCTCACTTGGGTAACAAGGGTGGACTGAGTGGAAGACTGACTGGCTAGAAGCATTGTCCGCAATCCACGACATCACCTGTTCACACTGTTCTGGCCTCAACAGTACTCTACCACGAGTCGAAGTAAGTTGAGACATGAAGGTAGGGAGTGTAGCTCTGCGGCGTTCCCCTGCTCCCTCATCAGCAGGTGGAGTCTCACCCCGCCCAGGACCACGGCCTCTGACCCCTGCAGTAATTGGACGCCCACGCCCTCGTCCTCTACCCCTAGCCCTCGGGTTCAACATTTTCAAAACTAAAGTCTATTATAGAGACAAATATAATAAAAATATAAACTGTAAACAGAAATATAAACTGTAATTTTTTTGTGTGTTTTTTTTTGTTTTTTTATAGAACAAAACATGCAGAAGAAATAAGACAGAAACCACAGAAGATGATTGCTATGGCTAGTTTCTAACCTACACTGACAGCACACAAAAGGATTTTGTGCTGTGACTGAGTGTGTCACTTTAACTTTTGAAAAACGCTAATGTAGCCCTAACAAGGGCTGTTGGGTTCTTGGAGAATCACTCCTGCCTAACAGTAAGGTTCTTGGAGAATCACTCCTGCCTAACAGTAATCTACTAGAACACCCTAACGCTTCCCCGGCCAGCAGCAGCTCTCTCCCTAACAGCATCCAGACAGAGAATGATCCGAGCAGTGCGGGCAGGGGCTAGTCTGTTCCAGGGTCACCTGATCAGGCCAGCCAACCACTGCTATCGACATGTAAGTGTATCACGTGATGCTGGGTGTACTGCAGAGTCTCCTGGCTTGTGATTGGCTCTGTTTCTGGCCGCCAAAAATCTTAACACCGCAAGATGACATTTTCTTGAGCGGGCGAAATACTCGTCCGAGCACCAAGCAGTTGCGAGTATGCTAATGCTCAAACGAGCATCAAGCTCGGACGAGTATGTTCGCTCATCTCTAAAATTTACATATCTATGGTTGGCAGAAGGTTTTCAATATCTTGGCATACAGCTGGCAGGTACATCTGAAGGCATTACAAAAAAAAACTTAGCAAAACTAAACAAAAAAATAAACAACATAATAAATAATCTGCAGAAATGCCACCTGACGTGGCTAAACAAAATAGCAGCGGTTAAAAGAAAAATAATCCCCATAATATTTTATTTTATGAGATGTATCCCATTAATGTTCCCTAGGGAGGAAATAAAAAGGTTGCAAAAATACATTGACAAGTACATATGGAAGGGGTAGCCCCCGAGGCTCCCCAGAGACAAGCTCTTTGCCCCTAGATTCTTAGGGGGTACAGCCTATCCGAACTTGCTGCGATATCAGGATGCCATATGTATAGAACCAATTGGTTCTGGACCAAAAAAATGGATAAATATAGAAGAAGAGGTGCTAAGGAAAACTTCTTTAAAAAGTCTGATAGTTGGAGAGTGGTTAGGGCAGTGATGGCGAACCTATGACATGCGTAGCCATTTTCACTGACACGCGGCCGTCCGAGAGTTAAGTTTTGTCCTACACGGCCAGGTGCAGTAGCTGAGGCTGAGAGACTGTCAGCACTCCCCCCTCCTCCTCCCCCGGGCCGGCCCTCCCCCCTGTGTGAGCTGTGCCTCCTGTCTCCAAATAACAGCATGGGGCGCAGCAGGAGACGTGACATGGCCATAGCAGACTCCTCTGCAGCTCGTAGTTGTTCCCCCTCCTCATCCTTTTCCTCCTCCTGTGTGAGCTGTGCCTCGGGTGTCATCATGGGGCACAGCAGGAGAGGTGACCCGGCCATAAACCCATGGAGACTCTTCTGCTGCTCCTGATTGCTGCCACCCTCCACCTCCACAGCTCAGTCAGAGGCCACATCGCTGCTGCCCTGTGTGATGTCCCAGGAGCTGCCACCTCTACACTGACCAGCTCCAGAGCAGAGACCAGGGAGGACAGTGTACTGTATGATGAAAGACAGTCATCAGGGCTTGTGTGTCAGTTTTGTGACGTACAAGCCCTGAAATAATCGCAACGCCTTGCAAACCACCAGACATTGCGATTATTTTGCTCCTCACACCTTCTCCACGCCAAGAGGGCATGAAGAAAATGCGGACAGCGGCGCCTGCGCCCTTGCTATAACCTGGGAACTTTCATGACTGAAAGTTTGCAGGTTACTAAGCAATACCACACGTGTCTGATTGTTACCGATCTATTACAATGTGCGATTTGCATATAGTAATAAATGATGTGGAAAATCCCCATACACTGCCATTCTGTAGTATGGCAGTATATGGTAGTATCAATCACACATTCCTAGGGTTAAAGTACCCTAGAAGTTAAATAATATACATATTTGTTATTTAAACTATAAATATCATAAAATTATGGGTTTTTTTGTCAAGGTGACACACCACCCGAGTTATGCTCGTTTTTTTGGCAAATTTTGACACGCCGAGCTCAAAAGGTTGCCCATGACTGGGTTAGGGGGCTCTGTTAACCTATCCATATTAGACTCCACAAGAGCAATGTTAAAGGGATGGCATTTTTATCATTTACAAAGAAAGGGGCTGTCTCTGGGGAGACAAGAGGTCAAGATAGAAGTTTTAAGTTTATGTATCTTTTCAATAGATGACATTTTTAAAGAGGGCACTTTAATGTCAATTGAGGAGGTTCACCAAAAGTATAACATTCCTAAAAGCGAATTCCTCAGTTATAAAAAAATTAGAATCATTCTTAAAATCAGATACCATACAAAGAAAATTACATATGGATAATCCAAATCTACGGAACTATATAAAATTTTTGAGAGCAGTGAATAAATATAAAGGGGGAATTTCAATAGCATATAGGGATATAATTACTGCTAGTTACTCAAATAACAAACTAACTTATATGCTAAAGTGGGAATCGGACATAGGGAAGACCTTCCCACTAAAAGTATGGCTTTCTTCATTAAATGAGGTACTAAAAAGCCTAAACTGCCTGAACCACAGCGAGGGTTATTATAAGATTATTTCAAGATGGTTTTGTCCACTAACAGGTTAGCAAATATTTATAACTATCCCAGCTTGTGCTGGAGAGGGTGTGGAGAATCAGCTCATTTTGTCCATCTACTATGGAGCTGCCCACTGGCAGATAGCCAGTTTGTTTGAAGGACTCTGCAAAAGAAGCTGCCCATTATTCCTGAGCTGCTCCTCCTTAATATTTTGGAGGAAAACATTTTTACAGACAAGAAACACAGAGAAATTTTTTTAGGCTGTGTGCAACAGCCCATACGGAAATTTAAAGGAAATGGAAAAGCGACTCCATACCCTTGATTGAAGATGTTATTTTGGGGATGAATAAACTGAAAGACTGTGAATTTTTTATGTAATAGGTACAAAGATGCCATTAAAATGCTGGGACTTATGATCTAGACATCTGTGACGAGTCAGTTCTAAACACTGGAGGAACACTTTATAGACTCTTTTTCTTTTTTTTTTCCTTTTTTGTATTGCAGTCTAAATGCACAGATTGACTTGCATGAAATATGTTTTTTTTCTTTCTTTATGAATGTTTTCTTTTGTTTTGTAAATGGAAATATAAAAATTTTTTTTTAAAAAAATAAACATAAGAGGCATCCCAAAACCAGTGCCAAACTCCCAACTGAGAGCATTTGTCCAGCAGATGTCCAAAGCTTTGATACTGAACTCACCAAGTTCCCAAGCCTTCAAATCTACCAGATACAATTTCTTGTGATGTTCTAGCAAGGGTCACCTTTTTTCACACTAAAGAACAACTGCTAACTTTTTCAAGGAAATCCTCTGTTCTACCATCCCCATATGAGTCCCTCAAATAGTTTTTCAGCGGCTACACTGCAAGCCAGGAGAAACCTTACATCCGTTACTTCTCTACTGCGAGATAATGAAATTCCATATAGGTGAGGGTTTTCCACCCAAATATTAGTAAAACGTCAAAATGCCATCATTGCTTGACGAAGGATTTGAACTTCTAGCAACATGGAGCGTCCCCAAAGAGGCCATCGAAAGAGTGAGAAACAGACCGTCCAAAACACCTAGAGTTGACTCAGAATGGCACACGAGAGGAGCAACCTGAACTATTTCAGAGAACCTGTATTGTTTGGAGTCGGGTAAGGACGTGGCTGAGCAGCACACGTTTCCACAATTTTTGTCTTTTTTCACTTATTGTGTACTTATATTTAAGGAATTTGTACCATACTGTTAAGTTACTGTGTTAATCTGCAATGTTTCACACTACTGTTATGTTAGACCTGAGAAATGCCTGTATAACAACTCCACATTTACACTTATTACGCTAGATAACCAACTTGTGGTTCCCCTACTGTCGAGCTACCTTATATACCTTATAAATGAGTAGTAAATTGATGTCACTGAACGTGAAAGGACTGAATAGTCCTTTAAAAAGGTCGGTGTTCTGGAAGGAAGCTCTAGTTAGTAAAGGGGACATAGTGTGTATTCAAGAGACACATATCTGTTAAAAAAAATCCCCCTAAACTCTCACATGATCATGTCATCCAATGGGAAAAAGAAAAGAGGGGTTCTTATCACCTTTAAGGATACACTAGCTGTTACCATACACTAATCCTACATAGATCCGCAAAGCCGTTATATACTAGTGCATTGCAATAATATAGAATATACACTTGTGAATCTGTATGCCCCCAACAAGAGGCAAATACCATTCTTCACTAAACTCTTCAGGAAAATAAACGGAACAAAGAAGGGGTTGTTAATTATATGTGGGGATTTCAACACTGTTGGTCATAACTCCTCCGACACCACATCCCACTCCCGTCATAGAAATTTCACTTTAAACCTGCTTTTGTGGAAAAATCATCTCTTTGACGTATGGCGAGTCCAACATACATCAGAAAAAGATTATACTTATTTTTCAGCTAGACACAAAACATATTCACGCATTGACATGATGCTTACAGATAGGTTCGTACTGGACAAAACTTCACACTCATCCATAGGCAAGATACAGTGGTCAGACCATGCCAACCGTTACCATAACTTTTTCTGACGTATATTCCTGCACCACAGACTTTATATGGAGAGCGAACATGTCCACCATATCGTCTGCAAAACATAGCTCCATTATAGAAAATAAATTGAAGGAGTTTCTGTCACTTAATAATACAACAGATGTAAGCCCATTCTCGCAATGGCTTACACATAAAATGTTTGTAAAAGAGGAACTCACAATCCACAATAGCAGGCTCCGTAGAGAGAGAAAGAGAAATCACATCCACACTAATGCATATTCCATTCCTAGAAAGAGAAAACAAACAAGCACTATCTTAATCGCTTATAACAACTCTTAATAAATTAAGAGAACATCTACATACTCTCCATTTGTACAAGTATTCCATAGCTTTACAGAAAATGAAACTTAAGTATTACTCACAGGACCAAAAAGCAAAGTCCCTCTTGGCGAGGCGTCTCAAACAGCGCAATCAAAAGTCTAAAATTCCTTTTTTATACCACCACACCTCAGGGGTTAACCTACTATCTCCTAGAGAAATTGCTGTTGCTTTTATGGAATATTACTCCAACCTATATAACTTAACCAGCGACAGTGGAATCCCCCCCCCCCCCCCCCAACTCCAGAACTTATAGACTCTTTCTTAAAGAAACTCCATCTTCGGTAACTGCCGAACATCTCCAGCAATTAAATGCCCCTCTAACTACTACTGAAATAGAAAAACCAATCAAAACACTCCCATCTAACAAATCCCAGGGCCCTGATGGCCTTCCTGGCCTATACTATAAAAAATTAGCATCTACCCTTTTGCCCTTCCTGCTAAATGTATATTCTTTTGCAGATACCAAAGGAGAATTCCCAAAGGAAATGCTAGAGGCGATAATTATCACCCTTCCGAAACCAGGGAAAACCCCAGATAGAGCCGCCAATTTCCAACCGATCTCCATACTAAACGAGGATGTAAAAATATATGCCAATATTCTCTCTAATAAAATGAAAAGAAATAATACTAGGTCTGGTGAGCCCAGACCAAGCAGGATTTACTCCAGGCAGAGAAGCCTCAGACAATACCAGACGTATTCTTAATTTACTACAACATTGTGAACTCCATAAGATCACAGCTTCCTTTGTTACTGTCGACGCCGAAAAGGCGTTCGACAGAGTAAACTGGGAATACTCCTTTGTCACCCTTAGAGCTTTTGGAATACAAGGACACATGCTCATGGCCATAAAGGCTCTCTACTCTCGCACCTCAGCAACCGTTTTTATAAATGGAGTACGCTCTCGAGAGTTTATATTGACAAATGGAACTAGGCAGGGGTGCCCCCTTTCCTAAATAATTTTTGTCTTAACAATAGAACCCCTGGCAATTGCCATCAGATCCCATCCAAATATCACAGGAATAAAAGTAGGAGGCCAAGACCACTGTATTGCATTGTTTGCAGATGATATTATCTTAATATCTACCAATATAGACACCTCTCTAGCGTATATCTTCGACATTATGTCAAAATATAGCGAAGCTTCCTTCTATGAAATAAATAACACAAAGTCACAGGTCCTCCATGAGGAAAGCAACAACTGAGCTATCTTAAAGGGAAATATCAGCTGGAATTAAAAGGAAAATTTCGGTGGACTATTTAGGCATGAGTATCACATATCCAGTGAACAACCTTGTTAAACTTAACCACACTCCTCTAATAACCAAAATCGAAACAGAACTAGAAGCATACTCTAAATACACTTTATCATGGTTCGGTAGAATCGTAATCTATAAAATGATGATATTTACTGGAGATGAGCGAATTTGGCCCGATTCGCCTAATTTTTCGAAAAAATTTGATTCGACCCAAATCGAATCAAAACGAATCACGTTAAAAAACAGGCATTTCCTGGCTGCAGAGAGCCTGTAGGGTGTTGTAGAACATTGTGCCATGCTTAAATATGCATAGGGAGCGTGGTTTGGTCTTCAAACAATTCTGTGTTTTAGTATGACACGCACATGACAACTGCGGCTCTTAGAATCGCTTCACTCTTCACTTCCATGTGCACTTACATAGGCCAACTTCCCCAAATAAGCGAAGCAGGAACGCAGCCTGACAGGGTAATGTCTGCTGAAGCGAGGGCGACTGAGCTGAGGGCCAAGATCCCACTATAACATCAAAGAGTGCACTCTTTTTACACCGAGTGGCACAATGACATAGCGTGTTGGTGGCATCAAAAGAAGCAGCAGCAGGAGCCCGCAGAGTTGCACAATGATATAGTGTGACGGTGGCATCAGTAGCAGCAGGAGCCCGCAGAGTGGCTCAATGATATAGTGTGAAGGTGGCATCAGAAGCAGCAAGAGCGGCAGAGTGGCACAATGATATAGTGTGTTGGTTTTTGTCACGTGACACACCACCGAGTTATCTCGGTTTTTTGGCAATTTTTGACACGCCAGCTCAAAAGGTTGCCCATGACTGGGTTAGGGGGCTCTGTTAACCTGATCCATATTAGACTCCCAAGAGCAGTTAAAGGGATGGCATTTTTATCATTTACAAAGAAGGGGCTGTCTCTGGGGAGACAAGAGTCAAGATAGAAGTTTTAAGTTTATGTATCTTTTCAATAGATGAATTTTTAAAGAGGGCACTTTAATGTCCTTTGAGGAGGTTTCACCAAAAGTATAACATTCCTAAAAGCGAATTCCTCAGTTATAAAAAAATTAGAATCATTCGTAAAATCAGATACCATACAAAGAAACATTACTCATGGATAATCCAATCTACGAACTATATAAAATTTTTGAGAGCAGTGAATAATATAAAGGGGGAATTTCAATAGCTATAGGGATATAATTACTGCTAGTACCTCAATAACAAACTAACTATATGCTAAAGTGGGAATCGGACCTAGGAAGACCTTCCACTCAAAAGTATGGCTTTCTTCATTAAATGAGGTACTAAAAAGCCTAAACTGCCTGAACCACGCGAGGGTTATTATAAGATTATTTCAAGATGGTTTTGTCCACTAACAGGTTAGCAAATTTATAACTATCCCACTTGTGTGGAGAGGGTGTGGAGAATCAGCTCATTTTGTCCATCTACTATGGAGCTGCCCACTGGCAGATAGCCAGTTTTGTTTGAAGGACTCTGCAAAAGAAGCTGCCCATTATTCCTGAGCTGTCCTCCTTAATATTTTGGGGAAAACATTTTACAGACAAGAAACACAGAGAAACTTTTTTTAGGCTGTGTGCAACGCCATACGGAAATTTAAGGAATGGAAAAGCGACTCCATACCCTTGATTGAAGATGTTTTTTGGGAGAATAAACTGAAAGACTGGAATTTTTATGTAAAGGGACAAAGATGCCATTAAAATGCTGGGACTATGATACTAACATCTGTGACGAGTCAGTTTAAACACTGAGGAACACTTTATAGACTCTTTTTCTTTTCTTTTTTTTCCTTTTTGTATTGCAGTCTAAATGCACAGATGACTTGCAGAAATATGTTTTTTTTCTTTCTTTATGAATGTTTTCTTTGTTTTGTAAATGAAATATAAAAATTTTTTTTAAAAAAATAACATAAGAGGCATCCCAAAACCAGTGCCAACTCACAACTGAGAGCATTTCTCCAGCAGATGTCCAAAGCTTTGAATACTGAACTCACCAAGTTCCCAGCCTTCAAATCTACAGATACAATTTTGTGATGTTCTAGCAAGGGTCACCTTTTTTCACACTAAAGAACAACTGTTAACTTTTTCAAGGAAATCCTCTGTTTCTACCATCCCCATATGAGTCCCTCAAATAGTTTTTCAGCGGCTACACTGCAAGCCAGGAGAAAACCTTACCATCCGTCTACTTCTCTACGCGAGATAAGAAATTCCATATAGGTGAGGGTTTTCCACCCAAATATTAGTAAAACGTCAAAATGCCATCATTGCTGACGAAGGATTTGAACTTCTAGCAACATGGAGCGTCCCCAAGAGGCCACGAAAGAGTGAGAGAACAGACCGTCCAAAACACCTAGAGTTGACTCAGAATGGCAGCACAGAGAGGAGCAACCTGAACTATTTAGAGAACCTGTATTGTGTTGGAGTCGGGTAAGGACGTTGCTGAGCAGCACACGTTTCCACAATTTTTGTCTTTTTTCACTTATTGTGGTACTTATATTAAGGAATGTTGTACCATACTGTAAGTTACTGTGTTAATCCTGCAATGTTTCACACTACTGTTATGTAGACCTGAGAAATGCCTGTATAACAACTCCAATTTACACTTATTACGCTAGATAACCCACTGTGGTCCCTACTGTCGAGCTCCCGTATATCCTTATAAATGAGTAGTAAATGATGTCACTAGAACGTGAAAGGACTAATAGTCCTTTAAAAAGGTCGGTGTTTCTGGAAGAAAGCTCTAGTTTAGTAAAGGGAACAAGCGTGGGGGTCATTTACATACGGGCCAATGCGTTTCCCGACGTGTTACCCCGAATTTCCGATTTTTTTTTAGCGCGATTACCTGAATGCACCGGATTGTGGTCGCAGCGACCGGATTGTGGCGCATCGGCCGCCGGCATGCGCGCGACGGAATCGGGGGGCGTGGCCGACACGAAACCGAGTATTCGGAAAACACGCCGCATTTAAAACCCGAAAAAAGTGTCGCTTGTGTGACAGCTACTTCACCTGGTTCCGAGGTGGTGCATTGCCGGCGCGTGAGATGAATTTTCAGGCGCAGCGCCACTGGTGGAACGTGCGGAGGAACTACCTTCACTGAATCCGGCCCGGACCCGAATCCAGAGCAGAGAAGCGCCGCTGATCGCGGAATGCCCGGGTAAGTAATATTTAGCCCGTTGTACTTAAAAAGACACATACGTTAAAAAAAATCCCCCTCAACTCTCACATGATCATGTCACCAATGGGAAAAGAAAAGAGGGGTTCTTATCACCTTAAGGATAAATAGGGTTAACCCTCAATAAGCCTACATAGATCCGCAAAGCCGGTATATACTAGTGCATTGCAATAAATATAGAATATACACTTGTGAATCTGTATGCCCCCAACAAGAGGCAAATACCTTCTTCACTAAACTCCTCAGGAAAATAAACGGAACAAAGAAGGGGTGTTATTATATGTGGGATTTCAACACTGTGGTCATAACTCCTCGACACACATCCCACTCCGTCATAGAAATTCACTTTAAACTGCTTTGTGGAAAAATCATCTCTTGACGTATGGCGAGTCCAACATACATCAGAAAAAAGATATACTTAATTGTGCTAGACACAAAAACAATTCACGCATGACATGATGCTTACAGATAGGTTCGTACTGGAAAAACTTCACACTCATCATAGCAAGATACAGTGGTAGACCATGCCAACCGTTACCATAACTTTTTCTGACGTATATTCCTGCACCACAATTATATGGAAGCGAACATGTCCACCATACGTCTGCAAAACATAGCTCCATTATAGAAAATAAAATTGAAGGAGTTTCTGTCATTAATAATACAACAGATGTAAGCCCCATTCTCGCAATGGCTTACACATAAAAGTTTGTAAAAGAGGAACTCACAATCCACAATAGCAGGCTCCGTAGAGAGAGAAAGAGAAATCACATCCACACTAATGATATTCCATTCCTAGAAAGAGAAACAAACAAGCACTATCTTAATCGCTTATAACAACTCTAATAAATAAGAGAACATCTACAACTCTCATTGTACAAGTATTCCATAGCTTTACAGAAATGAAACTTAAGATTACTCACAGGACCAAAAAGCAAAGTCCCTCTTGGCGAGGCGTCAAACAAAGGCAACAAAATCTAAAATTCTTTTTTATACCACCACACCTCAGGGGTTAACCTACTATCTCCTAGAGAAATTGCTGTGCTTTTTGGAATATACTCCAACCTATATAACTTAACCAGCGACAGTGGAATCTCCCCCCCCAACTCCAGAATTATAGACCTTTCTTAAAGAAAAAATCTTCGGTAACTGCCGGACACATCTCCCGCAATTAAATGCCCCTCAACTACTACTGAAATAGAAAAACCAATCAAAACACTCCCATCTAACAAATCCAGGCCCTGATGGCCTTCCTGGCCATACTATAAAAAATTTGCATCTACCCTTGCCCTTCCTGCTGAATGTATATTCTTTTGCAGATACCAAAGGAGAATTCCCAAAGGAATGCTAGAGGCGATAATTATCACCCTTCCGAAACCAGGGAAACCCCAGATAGAGCCGCCAATTCCAACCGATCTCCATACTAAACGAGGATGTAAAAATATATGCCAAATTCTCTCTAAAAATAAAAAGAAATAATACCAGGTCTGGTGAGCCCAGACCAAGGCAGGATTTTCTCCAGGCAGAGAAGCCTCAGACAATACAGACGTATTCTTAATTTACTACAACATGTGAACTCCATAAGATCACAGCTTCCTTTGTACTGTCGACGCCGAAAAGGCGTCGCAGAAGTAAACTGGGAATACTCCTTTGTCACCCTTAGAGCTCTTTGGAAGACAAGGACAACATGCTCATGGCCATAAAGGTCTCTACTCTCGCACCTCAGCAACCGTTTTTATAAATGGTACGCTCTCGAGAGTTTATATTGACAAATGGAACTAGGCAGGGGTGCCCCCCTTTCCTAAAATTTTTGTCTTAACAATAGAACCCCTGGCAATTGCCATCAGATCCCATCCAAATATCACAGGAATAAAGTGGAGGCCAAGACCCATGTATTGCATTGTTTGCAGATGATATTCTTAATATCTACCATATAGACACCTCACTAGCGTATATCTTCGACATTATGTCAAAATATAGCGAAGCTCCTTCTTATGAATAAATAACACAAAGTCACAGGTCCTCCATGAGGAAAGCACAACTGAGCTATCTTAAAGGGAAATATCAGCTGGATTTAAAAGGAAAATTTCGGTGGACTATTTAGGCATGAGTATCACATATCCGTGAACAACCTTGTTAAAAATTAACCACACTCCTCTAATAACAAAATCGAAACAGAAACTAGAAGCATACTCTAAATACACCTTTATCAGGTTCGGTAGAATCGTAATCTATAAAATGATGATATTTACTGGAGATGAGCGAATTGCCCGATTCGCCTATTTTCGAAAAAATTTATGATTCGACCCGAATCGAATCAAAACGAATCACGTAAAAAACAGGCATTCCTGGCTGCAGAGAGCCTGTAGGGTGTTGTAGAACATGTGCCATGCTTAAAATGCATAGGGAGCGTGGTTTGGTCTTCAAAACAATTCGTGTTTAGTATGAACCCACATGACAAACTGCGCTCTTAG
Source organism: Engystomops pustulosus (assembly GCA_019512145.1). Lineage (NCBI taxonomy): Eukaryota > Metazoa > Chordata > Amphibia > Anura > Leptodactylidae > Engystomops > Engystomops pustulosus. The sequence continues at coordinate 115,751 of WNYA01000396.1, forward strand.
AATCGCTTCACTCTTCACTTCCATGTGCACTTACATAGGCCACTTCCCCAAATAAGCGAAGCAGGACGCAGCCTGACAGGGTAATGTCTGTGCCAGCTCGAAAGGACTGAGCTGAGGGCCAAGAATCCCACTATAACATCAAAGAGTTGCACTCTTTTACACCGAGTAGTGGCACAATGACATAGCGTGTTGGTGGCATAAAAGAGCAGCAGCAGGACGGGGAGGGGCCCGCAGTGGGTTGCCACAATGATATAGTGATGGACGGTGGCATCAGTAGCAGCAGGAGCCCAGAGTGGCACAATGATATAGTGTGAAGGTGGCATCAGAAGCAGCAAGAGCGGCAGAGTGGCACCATGATATAGTGTGTTGTGGCATAAATAGCAGCAGCCAAGCAGGAGCCCGCAGAAGGCACAATGATATAGTGTGTTGGTGGCATCAGAAGCAGCAGGAGCCGCAAGAGGGACAATGTATAGTGAGAAGGTTGGCATCAGTAAGCAGCGGACCCGCAGAGTGGCAATGATATAGGTGTGTTGGTGGCATCAAAAGAGCAGCAGGAGCCCGCAGAGTGGCACAATGATTATGTGAAATGGGTGGGCATCAGTAGCAGCAGGAGCCCGCAGAGTGGCACAATGATATGTGTGAAGGTGGCATCAGAAGCAGCAGGAGCGGCTGCAGAGTGGCACAAGTATAGTGTTGAGGTGGCATCAAATAGCAGCAGAGCAGGAGCCGCAGCAGTGGCACAATGATATAGTGTGTTGGTGGCATCGAAGCAGCAGGAGCCCAAAGAGTGCAAAGGTTTATAGTGTGTAGGTGGCATCAGAAGCAGCAGAGCCGCAGAGTGGCACAATGATATATGGTTTGGTGGACATCAGAAGCAGCAGAAGGAGCCGCAGAGTGGCACAATGATATAGTGTGAAGGTGCATCGGAGCAAAGGAGCCGCAGAGGGCACAATGATATAGTTGGTGGTGCATCAAAAGCAGCAGGAGCAGCCAGTAGAGCGCGAGTGGCACAATGATATAGTGTGAAGGTTGGATCAGAGCAGGAGCACGCAGAGTGCACAATGATATAGGTGTTGGCTCTAGCACAGCAGACAGGAGCCCGCAGAGGGGCACAATGATATAGTTGTGGTGTGGCATCAGAGCAGCAGGAGCCCGCGAGTTGGACAATGATACATAGTGTGAAGTGCATCAAAAGAAGCAGCAGGAGCCGCAGACAGAGTAGACACAATGATTATTGTGAAGGTTGGCATCAAGGAGTAGGCAGAAGGAGCCCGCGAGTGGCACAATGATATAGTGTGAAGGTGGCATCAAAGCACGCAGGAGCGCCCGCAGAGTGAAACAATGATATATGTGTTGGTGGCATCAAAACAGCAGCAGCACACAGGAGCCCGCAGAGTTGCACAATGATATACTGTGGAGTGGCATCCAGTAGCAGAGGAGCCCAGAGAGTGAGCACAATGATATAGTGGAAGTGGGGCATCAGAAAGCGCAGAGATCGCGAGTGGCACATTATATTAATGGTGGTGGCAGCAAACAGTCCAGCAGCAGGAGCCCGCCAGAGTGGCACACTGGTATAAGTGTGAATGGTGGCATCAGAAGCAGCAGGAGCCTGCAGAGTGGCACAAATATATAGTGTGTTGGTGGCACTCAAAGCCAGCAAGCAAGGGCCGCACAGAGTGGACACATGATATAGTGTGAAGGTGGCATCAGAAGAAGCAGAGCCGGCGAGTGGCAACAATGATTATAGTGTGATGTGCATCAGAAGCAGCAAAGAGCGCACGTGGACAATGATATGTGTGGGTGGCATAAGCAGCAGCAGGAGCGCAGAGTGGCACAATGATATAGTGTGTGGTGGCATCAAGCAAGCAGCAGGAGCCGCAGGTGGACACAATGTTATAGTGTGAAGGTGGACATCAGAAGCAGCAGGAGCCTGCAGATGGCACATGATATAGTGGTGTGTGGCATCAAAAGCAGCAGCAGAAGGACCGGCAGAGCCCGCCAGCAGAGTAGGGCACAATGATATAGGTGAGGGGTGGCACGAAGCAGAGGAGCCCGCGGAGTGGCAAAGATATAGTTGAGGGGTGCACAAGAAGCACAGCAGGAGCGCAGAGTGCACATGATAGTTGTGAGGTGCATCAAAAGCAGCAGCAGCATGAGTCCGCAGAGTGGCACAATGAATATAGTGTGATGTGGTACGGAGCAGCAGGAACCTGAGAGTGCACAATGATATAGTGTAGTTGGCATTCAAAAGCAGCAGCAGGAGCCGCAGAGTGGCAATGATAAAGTGTGAAGGTGGCATCAGTAGCAGCAGGAGCAGAGCAGGTGGCCACAATATAAGTGCTGAGTGGCATCAGGTCAGCAGCAGGAGCGCCAAAAGAGTGGCACAATGATACTAGGGTGAAGGGTGCATCAAAGAGCAGCAAGGAGCCGCAGCAGAGTGGCACAAATGATATAGTGTGTTGGTGGGTATCAAACGCCAGAGAGAGCCGCAGAGTGCACAATGATATAGTGGAGGTGGCATCAAGCAGTAGGAGCCCGCCAGAGTGGCTCAAATGATATAGTGTGAAGGTGCATCAGCAGCAGCAGGAGCCCAAAGAGTGACACAAATGGGATAGTGTGAATGGTTGGCATCAAGAAGCAGAGGGAGCCGCAGAGTGGCACAATGAGATTAGTGTGTGGTGGCATCAAAGCAGCAGCAGTGAGCCCGCAGAGTGGCACAATGATATAGTGGAGGGCATCAGTAGCAGCAGGAGCCGCAAGAGTGGCACAATGATATGGTGTGAAGTTGGGCATCAGAAGCAGCAGGAGGCGCAGAGTGGCACAATGATATAGTGTGGTGGCCATGCAGCAAGCAGCAGCAGAGCCGCAGAGTGGCACAGATATAGTGTGAAGGTGGCATCAGTAGCAGCAGGAGCCCGCCAGAGTGGCACAATGATAATGGTGTGAAAGGTGGCATCAAGACAGCAGGAGAGGAGCCGGCAGAGGCACAATGTATAAGTTGAAGGCTGGCATCTGCGCAGAAGAGCAAGAGCTTGCAGAGTTGATGACAGAGTGGCTCAATGATATAGTGTGAAGGTGGCATCAGAAGCAGCAAGGGCAGCAGAGTGGCACAATGATATAGTGTGTTGGTGGCATAAAAAGCAGCAGCAGCAGGAGCCCGCAGAGTGGCACAATGATATAGTGTGTTGGTGGCATCAGAAGCAGCAGGAGCCCAAAGAGTGACACAATGGTATAGTGTGAAGGTGGCATCAGAAGCAGCAGGAGCCTGCAGAGTTGCACAATGATATAGTGTGTTGGTGGCATCAAAAGCAGCAGCAGGAGCCCGCAGGAGTGAACAATGATATAGTGTGAGGTGGCATCAGTAGCAGCAGGAGCCCGCAGAGTGGCACAAATGATATGTGTGAAGGTGGCATCAGAAGCAGCAGAGCCTGCGAGTGCACAATGATATAGTGCGTTGGTAGCATCAGTAGCAGCAGCAGGAGCCCGCAGAGTGCACAATGATATAGTGTGAAGTGGCATCAGAAAAGAAAAAGAGAGCGGCCAGAGTGGCACAATGATATAGTGTGTAGGGTGGCATCAACCAGCGAGCAGAGAGCGGCTGCAGATGTGGCACAATGATATAGTGCTGAGGTGGCATCGTAGCACAGGAGCCGCAGAGTGGCACAATGATATAGTGTGTGGTGTCATCAGTAGCAGCAGCAGGCAGCAGAGCCTGCAGAGTGGCGCACAATGATGATAGTGTGAAGGTGGCATCGTGGTAGCAGCAGGCAGCCCGCAGAGTGCGCACAATGACATGTGTGAAGTTGATCAAATGCAGCAGTAGGAGACTGCAGAGTGGAACATGATATACTTGTGAGGCGCATCAGTAGCAGCAGGAGCCCAGAGTGGCACAATTGGTATAGCGTGAAAGTGGCAGCACGAAGCAGCAGGAGCCCGCAAGTGAAACAATGATTATAGGTGAAGTGGCGTCAAAAGCAGCAGCATGGAGCCCGCAGAGGCACAATGATATTTTGATGTGGAGGTGGCATCAGTTAGCAAGGAGCCCAAAGAGTGGCACATATATTATGGATGAAGGTGGCATCAAAGCAGCAAAGAACGGCAGAGTGGCACAATAATAATTGTGGTGGCATCAAAAGCAGCAGCACAGGAGCCCGCGAGTGGCACAATGGTATATAGTGTGAAGGGTGGCATCAGAAGCAGCAGAGCCGCAGAGTGGCCACAATATAGTGGTTGTGGCCATCAAAAGCCGCAGAGGGGCCCGCGAGTGGCACAATGATTATAGTGTGAAAGGTGTGCATCAGCGAGCAGCAAGAGCGGCAGAGTGGCACAATCGGATATAGGTGATAATTGTTGCATCAGAAGCAGCAAGAGCGGCATCGTGGTACAATGATTATAGTGTGTTGGTGGCTTAAAAGCAGCAGCAGAGAGCCTGCAGAGTGGCAAATGATATAGTTGTTGTGGGGCATCAGAAGCAGCAGGAGCCCAGATGTGACACAATGGTATACGTGTGAAGGGATCAGAAGCAGCAGGAGCCTGCAGAGTGGCACAATGATGATGTGTGTTGGTGGCATCAAAAGCAGCAGCAGCAGGATCCCGCAGAGTGGTACAATGATATAGTGTGAGGTGGCATCAGTAGTAGCAGAGCCCGCAGAGTGGCAAATGATATAGTGTGAAGGTTGCATCAAAAGACCGCAGCAGCGGAGCCCGAGGGTCACAATGATAGGGTTGGGTGGCATCAAAAGAGCAGCAGCAGGAGCCCGCAGAGTTGCACAATGATATAGTGTTGTTGGTGGCATCAGAAGCAGCAGAGCCAAAGAGTGACACAATGGTATAGGGTGAATGGTGGCATCAGAAGCAGGAGGAGCCTGCAAGTTGCACAATGATATAGTGTGTTGGTGGCATCAAAGTCAGCAGCAGGAGCCCGCAGAGTGGCACAATGTATGGTGTGAAGTTGGCATCAAGCAGCAGTGAGACCTGCAGAGTGGCACAATGATAGTGCGTTGGTGGCATCGAGCAGCAGCAGCAGCAGGAGCCAGCAGAGTGACACAATTTATAGTGTGTAGTGGGCATCAGTAGCAGCAGGAGCCCGCAGAGTGCACAATGATATAGTGTGAAGGTGGCATCAGAAGCACAGAGCCTGCAGAGTGGCACAATGATATAGTGCGTTGTAGCTAAAGAAGAAGCAAGAAGCCTGCAGAGTGGTACAATGATATGTTGTGTTGGTGGATTCAAAAGCAGAAGCAGTCAGAGTAGAATCCACAGAGTGGCACAATAGATAGTGTGAAGTGGCATAAGGGTGCAGCAGGAGCCCGCAGTGTGACACAATGATATAGTGTGTTGGTGTACAAGTAGCAGCAGCAGCAGGAGCCGCCAGAGTGGTGGCACAATGGATATAGGTGTGAGTTGGCATCAAAGCAGCAGTCAGGAGCCCCAGCAGAGTGGCACACTGATATATTGTGAGGCGGCATCAGTAGCAGCAGGAGCCCGCAGAGTGGCACAATGGTATAGGTGAAGGTGGCATCAGAAACAGCAGGAGCATCGAGTGACACAATGGATATAGTGTGAAGTTGGCATCAAAGCAGCAGCAGAGGAGCCCGCAGGGTGGCACAATGATATAGTGTAAGGTGGCATCAGTAGCAGCAGGAGACACAGAGTGGCACAATGATATAGTGTGAAGGTGCATCAGAAGCAAGAGCGGCAGAGTGGCACAATGATATAGGTGTGGTGTGCATCAAAAGCAGCAGCAGGGGCCCGCAGAGGGCACAATGTATAGTGTGAGTTGGCATCACAGGCAGCAGGAGCCTGCAGAGTGGCACAATGATATAGTGTGGAAGTTGGCAGCAGAAGCAGAAAGTCGGCATCGTGGCACAAATGTATAGTGTGTTGGGTGCATAAAAGCAGCAGCAGCTGGAGCCCGCAGAGTGGCACAATGGATAGTCTGAAGGTGGCATCAGAAGCAGCAGGAGCTGCACGGCAGGTCCCAATGATATAGGGTGTGATGGCATCAAAAGAAGCAGCAGCAGGAGCCCGCGAGTGGCACAATGTATAGTGTGAAGTGGCATCAGAAAAGAAGATCGGCAGGAGTGGCACAATGATATAGTGTGTTGGTGGCATAAAACCAGCAGCAGTAGGAGTCGCAGAGTAGGCACAATGATATAGTGTGAAGGTTGGCATCGGTAGCAGCAGCGAGCCCGCAAGTGGCACAATGATATAGTTGTTTGGTGTCATCAGTAGCAGCAGCAGCAGTCAGAAGCCCCAGAGTGAACAATGATATGTGTGAAGGTGGCATCGGTAGCAGCAGGAGGGCCCGCAGAGTGGCACAAGACATAGTGTGAAGTTGGCATCAAAAGCAGCAGTAGGAGCCCGCAGAGTGAACATGATATATTGTGAAGGCGGCATCAGTAGCAGCAGGAAGCCCGCAGAGTGGCACAATGGTATCTGTGAAAGTGGCATCAGAAGCAGCAGGAGCCCGCAGAGTGAAACAATGATATAGTGGAAGTTGGCATCAAAAGCAGCAGCAGCAGGAGCCGCAGGTGGCACAATGATACTGGGATGGTGCGTGGCATCAGTAGCAGCAGGAGCCCAAGAGTGACAATGATATTATGTGAAGGTGGCATCAGAAGCAGCAAGAAGGCAGTAGAGTGGCACAATTAGATAATGTGTTGGTGGCATCAAAGCAGCAGCAGCAGAGCCCGCGGAGTGGCACAATGGTATAGTGTGAAGGGCATCAGAAGCAGCAGAGCCTGCAGAGTGGCACAATATATAGTGTGTTGGTGGCATCAAAAGCCGCAGCAGGGGCCGCGAAGTGGCACAATGATATAGTGTGAAGTGGCATCAGTAGCAGCAAGAGCCTGCAGAGTGGCACAATGATATAGTGTGAATGTGGCATCAGAACAGCAAGAAGCGCATCGTGGTACATGATATAGTTGTGTTGGTGGCTTAAAAAGCAGCCGCAGGAGCCTGCAGAGTGGCACAATGATATAGTGTGTTGGGCATAGAAGCAGCAGGAGCCAAAGAGTGACACAATGGTTTATTAGTTTATAGTGGATAGATTATTTGCTAGTGTGTCCTCAATTGTGCACATATATTGAGCTTATATGTTTTCATTTTATATTAATTTGCACAGCGGAGCCGAGTTTTTTAGTGGGCCATCGTGCAGAGAAGTGGAAATATCTATGTGAGGTTGCATATTTAAAGAACGCGGTGGAATTATTTTGGTTGGTCATTCTAATCTGACGGCCCAGAGTCCTGATTATTTGTTAGGTGGAATCAGCGCAGGACCAAGAACATGGTAGGTGAAGGTGGCTCACGAAGGCCATGCAGGAGCTGCACGAGTGCCAATGATTATAGTGTTGTGGTGGCATCAAAAGCAGCAGCAGCAGGAGCACCTCAGAGTGACAATGATATGTGAGGGCTAAGGCAGATCTGCGTGGCGATTGTGCTTGGGCATCAGTAGCAGCAGGAGTGCAGCCCGCAGAGTGACAAATTATATAGTGTTGAGGTGGCATCAGAGACAGAAGGAGCGCGCAGAAGTGGCACAATGATATAGTGTTGGGGGCAATCAAGCAGCAAGCAGCAGAGCCCTGCAGAATGGCCATGATCTATGTGTTGGTGGCACAAGAAGCAAGACCGCAGAGGGTAATGATAGTGGTGGCATCCAAAGATGCAGCAGTAGCATAAGTGGCACATGATATGTGAATGTGGCATCGAACAGCAGAGGAGCCGCGAGTTGACACATTATATAGTGTGTTGGTGCATCAAAGTAGCAGCGAGCAAGGCAGATCCACGCAGAGTTGCACAATGATACTGGTGTGAAGTTGGCAATCAAAAGCACAGCAGAAGCCCTGCAGAGTGGGCACAATGATATATGTGGTTGCGGGCCACTACAGTACTGGGCCCGCAGTATGCAAGATAAGGTGAGTCATCAGACAGGAGATGCAGCACATGATATAGTGTAGAGTTGGCATCAAATCGCAGTCGCAGGAGCCCGCAGGTGGCACAATGATATGTGTGAAGGTGGCATCACATAGCAGCAGAGCAATTCCACAGAGTTGGCCCCAATGATATATGGTTGAGTAGAATCAGAAGAAGCAAAGGCGTCAGAGGTAGCAATGATATAGTTGGTGTTGGGGGCATGCTAAAGCAGTTCGCAGTCGAGGACCAGCAGAGTGTGGCACTTAATATGTGGGATGATCAGGTCAAACGTGAATGGACAGATATGTGGGTGGCTCAGTGTCAAATGCGGCCTCGCGTGTTGAACCATCGATGAGTATGTGTGTTGGATGCTCAAGTAGCGCAGCACTTGGACCCGGGCAGAGGTGCACAATGTATAGTGTGAAGTGGGCATCAAACAGCTGCAGGAGCCCTGCAGAGTGGCACCCATGATATTAGTGAGATGGGTGCATCATACAGCCAGCAGTGAGCCGGCAGAGGTGGCACAAGGGTGCTATAGTGTGAAGGTGGCATTAATAGCAGCAGGACATCAGACAAGTGACACAATGAATATATGTGTGAAGGTGGCATCATAACAAGTACCCAATGCAAGATAGTGAGTGGCCGAGCGAATCCGCAGGAGTGGCCAAGTGATAGTGTGGGGTGGCATACAAGAGTGCAGCAGGAGCCCATCAGAGTTGCCACAAGAATTGTTGACGTGGCATCAGTAGCAGCATGAGCGGCCAGAGTGACGGCTCAAGATAATAGCTCAAACGCAAAGGCGTATGTGTGTTGTGGCATCAAAAGCAGCAAGCAGGGAGCCCCAGATGGGCACAATTGATATAGTGTGATGTGGCAATCAGAGCAGTCAGGAGCCTCGCAGGATGTGGCACAATGAGGCTGGTAAGGGTATGTGTGGAGCAGTGGTGCGTCAATAGAATGAAGTTAAGGGGCATAGAAGCAGTCGGAGCCTAGGTGGCCATAGATATAGCTGGTTGGTGGATCATACAAGCAGCAGCCGCGGAGCGGCAGAGTGAGCACAAATATAGGTGATCAGTAGCGAGCAGTGTTGGCCATAAGATATGCGGAGGGATTCAGACAGCGGAGCCTGAGAGTGGCCCCAGATGATCAGTGCGTTGTCTATACGGACATCAGAGTCAAAATGAAGCTATGAGTCATCAAAGAAGAAGAGCCCGCAGAGTGTCACAATGTATCAGGGTTAGGTGGCATTCAAGTAGCAGCAGAGGACGCACATATGGCAGCCACTGCTTAGCTTGTAAGTGGCATCGTAGCAGCAGGAGCCCAACGCTTGGACACAAGATCATAGTTGAAGTGGGCATCAGAAGCAGACACAGGAGCCCGAGAGTGGCACAATGATAAGTGTGGATGGCATCAAAGCAACAGCAGAGCCGCGCAGAGTGCACAATGATATAGTGTGAATGTGGCATCAGAGCACAGAGCCGAACCAGAGTGGACTACAATGTTAATGTGAAGGTGGCACAACAGCAGAGACAGAGCCCGCAGTAGTGGCACAATGATTAGTGTGAGTTGGCAAACAGCAGCAGGCAGGAGACCCGACAGAGTGCACCATGATATGTAGTGTGGGTGGCATCAAAAGCAAGAGGAGCGCGAGTGGCACAATGATATAGTGTGAATGGTGGCATCAAGAGCAGCAGGAGGCACGACAGAGTGGCACAAATGATATAGGTTGTGAAGGTGGAATCAGTAGCCGCAGGAGGCCTGCAGAGGTGCACATGATATAGTGTGGTGAAGTATGCAGCAGCAGCAGCAGAGCAGAGATCGGATCGTGGACAATATATAGTGTGGTTGCGGGGGGCATCAGAAAGCACGAGGTGAGCCCGCCAGAGTGCACAATGTATGGTGCCTGAAGGTGCATCAGAAGCAGCAGGAGCCTGCAGAGTGCAATGTATAGTGTGTTGGTGGCATCTAGCAAGCCGACCAGCAGGAGCCGCAGATGACAATGATTAGTGTGAAGGTGGCATCGAAGGGAAAGCAAGAGTCCGCAGGAGCCATTGGCACATGATATAGTGGTTGGTGCACTCATAAGCGTCAGCAGAGCCACAAGTGGACAATGATATAGTGTGATAGGTGGCTACGGTTAGCACCGCAAGGGCCAAATCGGTGTCATCAAGTCGCAAGTAGTCGATCCACAATGATTAGTGTGAAGTGGGCATCAACAGGAGCCACAGGAACCGCAGAGTGGCACAATGATACTATTGGAAGTGCGGCATTCAAGAGCGGCAGGAGCCCGCGCAGAGTGGCACAATGGATAGTCAGTGGAAGGGTGGCATAGATAGCAGTCGGATGAAGTGACAGCATGTGAAGGCACAATCAGGAGTGACTAAGAAGTTGGCACAATAATAGAAGTGCAGTCCAGCAAGAGGAGCCGCAGCAGAGGGCACATGATAAGTGTGAGGTGGTCATCAGTAGCAGCAGGAGCCCACCAACGTGGCAGCAACTGATATGGTTGAAGTTGTGCATCAGACGCAAAGCCTGCAAGGCACAATGATATAGTGCGTGCGGCCATCAAGCAGCAAAGCAGGTCGGCCAGAGGGCAACAATGATATAGTGTGAAGTTGGATCAGTAGCAGCAGCAGGAGCCTGCAGAGTGGACAAATGGTATATTGAGTGGCGTGCAGAGAGGCTATGGCAAATATCTTGTGGTCTAACAGCAGAACAGATGCCATGTATTTGGGGTCGAGCAGAGCGTCCGTGGCACAATGATAATAGTGTGTTCCCCATGGTGGCATAAAAGCAGCAGGAGTGGACCGCAGAGATGGCTAAGTAGGCGAGGCATTAGCAGGCTAGATGTACATGACATGTGAGTGGCATCAAAAGAGCAGAGAGCGCGATGCTCCAATGATATAGTGTGGTGAGGCATCATGCAAAGCCGCAGAGCACAAGATAGTGAGGGCCATCGAGCACAGAGCGGCAGAGACAATTGATATAGTGTGAGTTTGGCATCAGTCAGCAAGCCAGGAGCCCGCAAGACACAATGAGTGTGGTGGCACATAGAGCATAGCTCAGTCGGCATGTGTGGTTCGAGTGGCGCGACCAGCAGGGCCAGCAGAGTGGCATCAATGATATAGTGAATGGTTGGATCCAGAGAGCACAGCGGCCGCAGAGTGGACCCAAGGACTTGCGTGGCTGTGTGGTATCACAGAAGCGCAGCAGTAGCGAGGTCCGCGAAGTGACAATGATATAGTGTGAATGGTGGAAAGTTTCAAGCACAGGAAACGCGCAGAGTGGCACAATGAATATGTGAGTTGGGGCATCAAAAGAGCAGCAGAGTGAGCCCGCAAGTTGCCACAATGATATAAGGTTGAAGGTGGCAACCTAGCAAGAACGCAGATATCGGCAGACACAATGAGTATATTGTGGTGTGCATCAAAAGCAGCTCAGTAGACCCCGAGAGTGGCACAATGATATAGTTGTGGCTGGCATCAGAAGCAGCAGGAGCCCAGAGCATAGTAGTTAAGTGATTACTAGGTCCTGCCAGATGGATTATATAGTGTGAAAGGCATCAGTAGCAGCAGGACTCGCAGAGTGCACAATGATATGGATTTGAGGTGGCAATCTAAAGCTAGCAGGACCCGCGAGTAGTGGACAAGAATAGTGGAAGTTGCTCATACGCAGCAGTCAGGAGTCCGCAGAGTGTGGCAATGATATTGATGATAATATGTGAATGTGGCATCAGATAGCTGAGCGCAGGCACAGAAGTTTTATGTGCATCAAACGCAGGCAGATGGCCCAATCACATGATAATATTGGTGGATCAGAAGCGTAGGACCCATCTTGTGAAGTGTAAGCAGCAGGAGCCGCTCGCCAGTGCACAATGATTAGTGTGTTGGGGGTCAGAAAAGCAGCACAGCAAGGAGCCCACAGCGTTGGCACAATTATGATAGTTGAAGTGGACGCAATCAGAAGCAGCAGAGCGTGCAGAGTGGCACAATGAATAGTGTGTGTGCATCAAAAGATCACGCAGCAGGAGTCCTGCAGGGCATAATGAATATAGTGTGTTGTGGATCGGAGCAGCAGGAAGACTGAAGCTAGTGGCCAAATATCTAGTGGAGTTGGTCATCAAAAGCACAGCAGGAAGCCGCAGAGTAGGACAATGATATAGTGTGACGTGGCATCAGTAGCAGCAGGAGCCCGCAGAGTGGCACAATGATAAGTGTGAAGGTGCATCGAAGCAGCAGGAGCGCCGCAGTGGACAATGATAATAGTTTTGAGGGCAGCAAGCACAGCACAAGGAGCCAGCAGGAGGCACAATGATATAGTGTGCGGTGGAAAGTCAGCAGCAGCAGGAGCGCAGAGGGCCCAGAGTGGCACAATGATATAGTGTGGAAGGTGGCTCTAGAAGAAAGCGGACACGCAGAGTGGCTACAATGATTATAGTGTGAAGGTGGCATCAGAAGCAGCAGGGAGGACGCAGAGGGCACAATGATATAGTGGTTAGTGGTAATCATACAGCAGCAGACAGCAGGAGCCAGCAGAGTGGCACAATGATATAGTGTTGGGTGGCATCCGAAGCAGCAAGTAGCGGCAGCAGAGTGGCAAATGATTAAGTGTGTAGGCATCAAAAGCTAGCAGCAGTAGGACGTCCGACAGAGTGGCACCAATGAATAGGTGTTACGGTGGCATAAAAGCAGCAGGAGCCCGCAGAAGTGGCACAAATGATATAGTTGAATGTGGTGGCATCAATAGCAGCAGTAGAGCCCGCAGAGTGGCAAATGATATAGTGTGTTGGTGGCATCAGAAGCAAGAGCAGGAGCCCGCCGGAGTTGACTAATGATATAGTGTTGATGAGTGGCATAAAGCAGCAGGGAGCCGCAGAGTGGCAGAAATGATATAGTGTGAAGGTGGCATCAGAGCAGCGGAAGCCCCAGAGTGGCACAATGATATATTTGTGAGGTGGCATCAGAAGCAGCAGGAGCCCGAGGTGGCACAAGGATATAGTGTGATACAGTGGATCAGCAAGCAGCAAGGAGCACTGCAGAGTGGACACATGATATACGTGGAAGTTGCATCAAGAGAGCAGAGGAGCCGAGCCGTGGCACAATGATATAGTTGTTAGGTGCATCAGAAGCAGCAGCAAGCAGGGAGCCAAGAGTGGCACAATGATATAGGTGTTGTCGAGCATCAGAAGCACGCAGAGTGCACACATGATATAGGTGTTAAGGTGGCTCAGAAGCAGCAGCAGAGCCCGCAGAGTGGCACAATGATATAGGTGAATGTTGGTGGATATTGCGTCAGCAGCAGGAGGCCGCAGAGTTTGGCACAATGTATAGTGTGAAGTGGATCAGAAGCAGCAGGACGCTGCAGAGTGGCACAATGATATGGGGGGTTGGTGGCATCAAGAGCAGCAGAAGGAGCCGCAGAGTGGACAATGATATAGGGATTGGTGGCATCAGAAGGAGCCAAGCAGAAGAGTGGCAGAGTGGCACAAGTATATAGTGTGTTGGTGGCATCAAAAGCAGCAGCTGCAGGAGAGCCCGCGAGAGGCACAATGAAACTAGTGTGACGGTGGCATCAGTAGCAGCAGGAGCCCGCAGAGTGGCACAATGAAATGTGAAGGCTGGGCATCAGAACAGCAGGAGCCGCAGAGCGTGGCACATGATATAGTGTGAAGGATGAAATCAGAAGCAGCAGGAGCCTGCAGAGTGGCACAATGATATAGTGTCGTGGTTGGGATCAGAGAGCAGAGCAGCAGGAGCCGCAGAGTGGCACAATGATATAGTGTTGACTGGCGCATCAGAAGAAGCAATGAGCGCAGCAGAGTGCACAATGATATAGTTGAAGTGTGCATCAAATCAGGCAGCAGGAGCCCGCAAGTGGCACAATGATTATAGTGTGAAGGTGACATTCAAAAGCTGCAAAGAGCGAGCAGCAGCGTGGTCACAATTGATATAGTGGTTGGTGGCATCAAAGCAGCAGCAGAGAGCCGCAGAGTGGCACAAATGATATAGTGTGTTGGTGCATCAGAAGCAGCAGGAGCCCGCAGAGTGGCACAATGAGCTAGTGGTGAAGGGTGGCGAGTCATAGGCAGGAGCCGCGCACCAACCCCAGAGGGCACAATGTATAGTGTGGGTGGCATCAGAAGCAGACAGGAGCATGCCGAGTGGCACAATGATATAGTGTGAGGGGTGCATCAGAGCAGCAGGAGCCGCGAGAGTGGCACAAGATATAGTGTGAAGGTGGCATCAGAAGCAGCATGAGCCCGCAGAGTGGCCAATGATATAGTTGATGGACGGTTGCATCAGAAGCAGCAGGAGCCGCGAGTGGCCAATGAATAGTGTGAGTGGCATCGAGAGCAGCAGGAGCCCGCAGGTGGCACAATGATATAGTGTGAGTGTGGATATCAGAAGCAGCAGGAGCCGCAGAGTGGCACAATGAATAGTGTGAGGGCATCAGTAAGCAGCAGGAGCCGCCGAGTGCCAATGAAGAGTGTGATGTGGAAATCACAGCAGCAGGAGCAGCAGAGTGGACACATGTATAGTGAAGGTGCTCAGAAGCTAGAAGGAGCCGCTGCAGAGTGGCAAAATGATATAGTGAGTTGTTGGTCATAAAGCAGCAGCAGCAGAGAGCCGCAGCGTGGCACAAATGATATAGTGCGAGGTGGCATCAGTAAGAGCAAGAGCACGGCAGAGGGTGCACAATGATATAGTGTGATTGGGCAATCAAAGCAGCAGCGTAGGAGCCACCAGAGTGGCACAATGTAAGTGTGAAGGTTGGATCAAAAGCAGCGGAGCGGCAGAGTGTCACAAATATAGTGTGTGGTTGCATCAAAGCAGCAGCAGGAGCCCGCAGAGTGGCACAATGATATAGTGTGTTGGTTGGCAGAGAGCACAGCAGGAGCCCGCAGCAGGGCACAATATATATGGTGTGAAAGTGCATCAGAAGAGCAGGAGCCGCAGAGTGGCACAAGTGATATAGTTGAAGGTGGCATCAGTAGCAGCGGAGCCCGCAGAGTGGCACAATGATATAGTTTGAAGGTGGCATCAGAAGCGAGCAGGAGCCCGCAGAGTGGCACAATGATATAGTGTGAAGTTTGGCATCGAAGCAGCAAGGAGCCTGCAGAGTGGCAGTCAGTAGATCAATGTGAAGTGTTGGCATCAGTAAGCAGCCATGAGCCGCGAGTGTGCAACAAGGATTAGTGTGGTTAAGGTGGCATCAAAAGAGCGCGTTAGGAGCCGCAGCGTGGCAACAATGATATAGTGTGTTCGTGGGCATCAGAAGCAAGCGATGCCCGATGTGCACATGATATAGTGTGAAGAGTGGCATCAGAGCACAGCGAGCCTGCGAGTGTCACAAGTGATATAGTGTGATGGCATCTAGCAGCATGGAGCGCCCGCAGATGGCCACATGATCTAGTTGAAGGTGGCATCAGAAAGCAAGCAGGAGCCCGCAGAGCGGCACAATGATATAGTGTGAAGGTGGAATCAGAAAGCCGCAGGAGCCCGCAGAGTGGCACAATGATATAGTGTGTAGGTGGCATCAGAAGCAGCAGGAGCCTGCAGAGTGGCACCATGATATAGTGTGGAGGTGGCGGACAATTCCAGTCCCTGGTAGGAGGCAGATGGTGCAACTAGCAGCAGATGTGTGGCATCAGGCGGGTGGCATCATCAGAATAGTAGCTGAGGCAGGGAGTTAGGACCCTGACTCATTTCTCAACGTTTGGAGGAGGCGTCATGGCTGATCTAATCTGCATTAGGCATTGGTGAGTTGAAATCCTGGCCGATCCCCAGCTCCCCACAGCAGCCGTAGTAGTAGTACGTGAGCAATGACTGCCAGGAATCCCAGGTCAGGCCTGACAGAGGATGGACAATGGCGCACATAGGCAGCGGTCAACTGTGTGCTCAGTATTTCTCTATTGTATGCCAGTTATTCCTTCCTCTCAGCAGCAGGAAAAAAGTCACCCAAGCGGGTGGAGAGCCAAAAGTCATCCCTATGCCGGATGTTGACTATTCGGCTGTCACTAGTTAGGCAAAGCAGCATGCTGCGGCCCATCTGCGCAAGTGACTCTGAGGGTCTCCATATTCACAGTATACAGCCACTGGGCTTCTGGGTCATCTGCCTCGTCTTCTACCTCCTCCGGATGCTCCTGCTCCTCCTCTCCTGTCACCTGAGTAGAAAAACCACAAAAAACCACTCTGCTTGTGCTCCAATGTTCTCCTCCTCCTCTTCCTCCAGTTCAGCCCCCACCAGACTCATGTGGCCATGAGATGTAGTCTCCACTTCTCTAGTGCCCTGACCAGACAGATTTTGCAGCATGAGTTTCAGGACATGAAGCAGTGGAATGACGTTATTCATCCCGCAGTCCTGGTGACTGACAAATAACGTGGCCTCTTCAAAAGGCCTGAGCAAACGGCAGGTGTCATGCATGAGCTGCCAGTGGCTGACATCAAAGTTACACAGGGGAGTACTAGGGTCCGCTTGCATCATCACAAAGTCATTAATGGCTTTTCTCTGTTCATACAGGCAGTCTAACATATGGAGGCTGGAATTCCAACGGGTTGGGGTGTTATAAAACGCAATAATGGTTTCTAGGCATGTCAGAATGATGCAATAACGGACTTGGTACTTTCTGTGTTGTCCGACCGCCGCACATTTATACTTGTGTTGGTAGCCACACTATTTATTGTCGGTAGTCACCTTCCCAATAACTTTTATTTGAAAAGTCTATTTGTGCCAGGCGATAGCTTTGCCTAGATCACCAGTTTAATATTTCTGGACGATAAAGTTGATTATACTGTAAAAGAAAAGGGAAGGGAAAAGGAAAAGAAGAAGGGGAAGGGGGGGAAAGGGAAAAAGAGAAAGAGGGAAAAAAAAGTATCACTACTATAGTGTTGGATTTACCTTTGATGCTTATTATTGATATGTGCTGCGGGACTAAACTTTGGCATATACATCTGAATCGTTGACAGTATTTTGTGTAAGGAAATTGTATATTTGTGTGCTTTGCACGTACCCGTGGCTGTATGTGGATCTTTGTTATCGGCTCGGATCCACTATGTTTTTGTAAATATGTGTATTTAGACACTTTTTAAGTGGGTTTAAAACATATGTGTGGGACTTTTTTGTATTTGGTATATTATAATAAAGTTTTTGAGAACAAAATTTAAAAAAAAAAAAAAAAAAAAAAATGTATTATGAGGAAACATCGCATATCAGACTATGTTGGGGTAGGCCCTTCTGGCACTGCAACTCGAGGAGGGTGTGCTTGGCATTGTAAGAATGGCTGAAGTGCGTGCACAGTGTCCTGGCCATTTTTAGAATGTCTTGCAGATGGGTGTAAGACTTCAGGAGCTTTTTGACTACCAGATTGAACACGTGTACCATGCAGGGCGCATTGACCATCCCTCCTCGGTGCAGTGCGGACACCATGTTCCTCCCATTGTCTGTCACCATGGTTCCGATTTTTAATTGTCGCAGAGAAAGCCACACATTGATTTCTTCATGCATGATGCGGAGCAGTTCCTCCCCTGTGTGAGTTTGTTCGCCCAGGCAAACCAGGTTTAGAACTGCGTGACACCGCTGTGCCCTACACTTGTGGTATGATGGAGCAGCACTTGTGGAGGCTGAGGTGGTGTTGGAGAAGGAGGAGGCGGACACTGGCACAGGAGCAGCAGTTTGACAACGTGGAGGAGAAAGCGCCGTCTCTTGTTGAAGTTGTTGGTGTGGCTGGGCGGGAAGTACATTCACCCAGTGGGCCGTAAAGGACATATACTGGCCCTGACCATAATTACAGCTCCACACGTCCGCGCTGCCGTGCACCTTGGAAGAAACTGATAAGCTCAAGGACTGGCCCACCTTCTGTTGTACATATTGGTGAAGGGCTGGCACAGCCTTTTTGGAAAACAAATTGTGGCTTGGAACTCTCCACCTCGGTTCGGCACAAGCCATTAGTTCTCTGAAGGGTGCAGAGTCCACGACTTGGAAAGAGAGAGACTGCAGTACCAACCACTTCGACAAGAGCACGGTCAGCTTCTGCACCTTAGGATGGCTGGACACATAGAGTTGTCTTTTTGTAATCGCCTCGCTCAACGACTGCTGGCGCCATGCGTAGCGAGGAGCAGGAGCATCTGGACCGGGAGATGATGTCAAAGACAAACAGCTCCCTTCGGCAGAGGTGCTGGAGCCTTGACTTGCTGAAACAGCATGTGTGCCACTAGGTGCTGCTGCTGTGGCTGCGCCTGCAGGATGGACCGCATCTGACACCCATTTCTCCCAGGCCATTGGATGGTGACGCTACATGTGTTGGCGCAGGGCCATGATGCCAAACTTAGCTCCCTGGCCATGCTTCACTTTCTGAGGTGGTAATTTTACCGCCAACACTCTTAGCGACTACTACCTCCACTGCCTCACTGAGCCCCTGTGCCACTGCTTATTTGGGCCTGCGAATCGGGATTTGTACCCCACGGATGTTTGGCTCCCATCCTCGCACTGTTGGCACCCTGCTGACTCACAGCCACAGTAGCGACTTGCTACCTGCTCCGCAAGCTGACACTCTCTTCGCCCGACGATGATGAATCCCAAGTGCAAGCGGCTACATCATCATCAATTTTCGTTTCCCGGTCACTGCTACTCTCCTCACCGATGTCAGTATGCACAGCCTGCCTACTGCAGGAAGCAGCGGAAGTCTGCTCCACCTCTTCACTGCAAAGCAGCTGCTGACAGTCCTCAAACACTTCGTCCTCGCTGAATAGTGGCGCAGAGCCCAGACCACCTAGTAGCTCTCTGGCTGCGGGAAAGGAACAGGACAGAGCCTGGTTGAGGACAGGTGAGGGCCGCTGACCTGCTCCTTGGCCATGCCAACTAATTTTTGCATCAGAGGAACCTACGGACTCTTGGCTGGGGTTGTCAGATGTTATATTTGAGGAATTGGATGACCTAGTCAACCATTCAACAACCTTTGGGTTGTTGATCAACACACTGCCACTAGATGACAACGGCAATTCTGGCCTCACAGAGTCACCCCTGCTGCGACATCCCCTTACTGTGCTGCCACCTCTGCCTGCTCCACCTGCCACCTTTCTGTCTGACATAGTGGTTTATAAACTATGTGGATTTGACACGTAAATCTGGCTGTAAACTAGAGCCCCCAAAAGGTATTGCAATGTCCGTTATACAGATACCCCACAACTGACAGTGTAATTTCAGCGAAAATCACTGTATAAAGTATGTGGATTTGACACGTAAATCTGGCTGTAAACTAGAGCCACAATAAGGTATGACAATGTGCGTTATACAGATACCCCACAACTGACAGTGTAATTTCAGCGAAAATCACTGTATAAACTATGTGGATTTCACACGTAAATATGGCTGTAAACTAGAGCCACAATAAGGTACGGCAATGTGCGTTATACAGATACCCCACAACTGACAGTGTAATTTCAGCGAAAATCACTGTATAAACTTTGTGGATTTCACACGTAAATCTGGCTGTAAACTAGAGCCCCCTAAAGGTATTGCAATGTGCGTTATACAGATACCCCACAACTGACAGTGTAATTTCAGCGAAAATCACTGTATAAACTATTTGGATTTCACATGTAAATCTGGCTGTAAACTAGAGCCCCCAAAAGGTATTGCAATGTGCGTTATACAGATGCCCCACAGCTGACAGTGTAATTTCAGCGAAAATCACTATATATACTATGTGCATTTCACACGTAAATCTGGCTGTAAACTAGAGCCCCCAAAAGGTATTGCAATGTGCGTTATACAGATACCCCACAACTGACAGCTCACTACTGCAGATGCATGAATGTCAAACAGATTTCTTCCTATTCGATTTTGTCACTAAATAGAACTGCTATTTGGGGTATACAGATCCCCTTAGAGAACAGCGAGGGATTGCAGCATGAATCGCACAGCACAATAGCAGCAGCTGGACGCTACAACATGAAGTGTGAAGTGCTGAGATAGAAAATGGCTGGATTTTATAGGGCTGTGTGACATCACATAAGCCTGCCGGTCGCTGATTGGTTTACAGGTCTGTAGATGTCATGGGGGGTGTTCCTTTCTCCTACCCAGAGTTCTCTGCCCCATGTAACACGTTGTTCTTGCACCAATTTAGCAGAAACATGAGGGGAAAAAAAACAACTTTGTTCCCGCGAATCAGCATAAATTTCGGCTTTGTGGCGAATCAAATTTTTCCTGAAATTCTAACCGAAGTTAGAATCATTAGAATCGATTTGCCCATCTCTACTGCTTACATTGCTAAAAGCACATAACACAATTTTAACATGTTTCAGCCTCTTTTTTTTTTTTTTTACAAAATATAATATTCAAAAGTTTAAATATGTTTAGTACTAATTGATTAAATAAAATGTAAATTTTGTAAAGTCCGTTTTTTGTCTTAATTACACTATTATGCAATGCCAAATTGTTGCTGTTTCAGGCTACAGCATGGGGCATTTCCTGAAAATTTTCAGGTTTGGAGTTGTGATGTAAATATTTCCCTGATATACATCAGACCTTTCTCAAAAATATGTCTCCATCATCTCTACACAGCTTTCCATGTTGCCCACAGCAACCAATTAGAGTACAGCTTTGGTTTTCCTTGTTTCTCCAAGGTGTTATGTAAAAAATTCCTCGTGATGTTCTTATTTTGACTCTTATTTTAGTATAAAAATAAGCAATTTCAGAAACTCATTTTAGTGGAGTAATCATTTACCAAGATTCTTTTTTGAGACTTTCTCATATTTTTGTAATCAATTCCATTGAGTCTACGTAAGTCTAGAAGACTGTCCCAAAGCTATTCAGATTACTTCAATCTATTTAGCATTTCTATACCGTTAATATGCAATCTACATGAATTAGGCAGCTCGGTTGCGCTTGAAGTGCTATTTTGAGTTTGTCTATTCTCATATATTGAACAAAGTGAAGTTACACAGATGCCATCCTCTTTGAAATGATGTGAGTCTGGGGAGTATTGCATCACAGTCAGATAAGAATATCACCTTGGGCTTTTTAATCCTACCTGGTGTTCAAGATATGTGTGGAATAACGTACAATTATTTTCACTATAATGTGCCAGAGGGGCAAATACATGCTTAACAATGTATGTAGGTTCAGAAATCAGAACAGTGCTGATAGCAAAATACTGCAGTCTTCATAACTCACATAAAGTTTTATGATAGCCTAGAATTTTAAAATATTTAGTTGTGGGTGTTATTTATTAGGATTCAATCTTTATAATGAAAAAAAAATATTTTCAAATACTGATCTTTTTAATTATGTTAAATATATATTTTTAATATTTAATGTAACAGATGGCTCAAAAATTGTAGCACTCTCATCCAGATTCATTGCCTTAACAATTATGGGAAAAAGCCCCATGATATTTAGGGTGCCTTCTCTATGTATTAACTAAAGGATATATAAAGAATGATTTAACAGGTACATTCATTCAATTTTTTATAAGTACCCATTTAATACAGGGACAAAAATATTTAGATTCTATAGTCCTACACTGTGAGAAGTGAATATGGTCCATTTGAATCCAGTCACATCTTTTACTATTGTAGTGATATTTGAGGGATTTCTCCAAATATTAAAACCATGGTAGCTGCATTTTTCTTCTCAATCCTCTTTTATTTATCTATTTTTCACCTATTGATACTCATAGCCCTATACTAGTTGCTGCTTTAGCTAAAAAATGTATAGTTCAATCCATAGAAAATGAACTTTGTAAGCCTACCTGACATCCTGCCAGAAGTATCAGTGAGTCACAAGGGAGTGTGTTATAATTGTGAGGTAATATATCTTTCACCTTATTTCTGCTCTTCACTCCTCCCTTTGGCAGTGCAGAGCAGAGGATGACTAATCAGGGAGGGCCAAGGAGGGACATGACGGCAGCCATGAGATGAGAGATACTCTGCCTAACATACAGTGAAGGAAATAATAATAATTTCATCTCTGGCTGTTTTTGTCAGTTTGCCCACAAAGACAAAAACATTCAATAATTTTAAGGATATGTTAATTTCAACATTGTGGGATAGAATACTGGTGTGGATTTGTGATTTTTTAAAAAGTTGCTCTTGGTAAATATGTCTACCACAGATAGATTCACATGTCTGGAAAGTAGTTGACTTAAGCAAAGTAGAAAAATGGCAGATGTGACAATTTTGAGATATTTTAAGTCAGAAGACTGTCAGGATCAGTGGTAGTGGATCCTCTGTACCACCGCAGATGATGAAGTAAGCCGATACCTGGGACCAGAGTCTAAGTGGTACCCTGTTTTCACCAGAGCCTGCCACAAAGCAGGTTGGACTTGTTGCTGCGTGGTACCACTAGTTCGTTCTGCAGGCGTGACATTGTCCGCGGTGGCGGCCAAGGCGAAGCACAGAATTGTAAGGCAAGCTCGTGATCGGGGACATGCAGGAGGTCTTGACATGCAGCACAGGATCGGAGTCGGGGAAATACTGGTCAGGAAAGACAGCATGGGAATGCTGAAACACAGCAAATCGCATGAAAAAGCTTTCTTAGAGGCACTAGGCACAAAGATCTGGCAGGGTGTGCAGGGAAAGGTAGGTTTATATAGAATTCTGGGAAATGCACGGCCGAATATCGGGATAAGTAGTGGGGACAGGTAAGAAGCGCGAGCAACGGGTGAGCCTACAATCTGAGATATGGGTCACAGGAGAACCCGTGACAAAGACTAGTATGACTGTAATGCTACAGCACCACTACCATTATTTATCGCTTAAGAGGCAAGGATCTCCATCTTAAATGCTATGGAGCCATTTTGTTATTATTATTTTATTTTTTGTTTAAAGAAAAATAATTTTAATTGCTCATTTTATGTTGGGCGTTATGTAATAAAGAAGCCCTTCTACCAAAAATTTACAAAGACAGCTTTTTTATCTACTATTCTTTCTGTTGACAAGGAGTGACAAGGAGAAAAGGAGAAAAGACTCAAGGGCATGATACATGCAACAGTATACATACATACATGCATGTATGGTCTGTGCTCAGTATCATATGATTATATGAATGCCACTTGTTCCGGTCTGCTGCTGAACATCTGATAACAAAAGATCTCTTTAGATATGTTCCACAATCTGTTACTCTAACTATTCATAGTTACTAATGAAACCACAAATGTCATGCAAAAGCTAAATAAACATATTTGTAGAGGTATACATTACAAAATTTCATGAACAGCAGAGTGTAAACTTTCCTAATGGCCCCCTCTTTCAATGGAAACTTTTCACAATACAAAAGGCACCTCAGTCTGCAGGCAACATGTAAGTCATCAACAGGGTACCTAGTTAATATTCCAAACTATGTTCATTTTACCATGCAAAACACTACATAAGCTTGTTCTGAAATGACATGAGAATCAAGACACCATGATAATTTGGCAAAATAACTTAAAGAGAAGTCATGCATAGAAAATTGACTGAAACAGATGGGAGAACACCAATGTGACTCTCATTCAGCTATAATACACCTGTTATTTGGCCACTGTAAAATCTAAAAGCTAGTTACAATTGTTTGTTACATCTTTTGTTGCTTAAACAAGCATTTAAACGTTAAATGTTTTTCCAGGCTTTCGTTATCAATACATATTGATGTGTACTGACTCCAAGGAGGCTCTCAGGGCTGACTGAAGGGACTGCAGCACAGAAAGCTATAGGTTTGGTAGTGGCTATACAAAGTGCTGAGGTGTAGTGATCTTTAAGACTCAGTTTCAAAAGGTCCACCACTATAGGAATTTATACCTGCCAAATAAAAGAGGAAACCAGCATTCACCTTTAGTCAGTTGAACAATGTTAAAATTGGGACATCTAGTTCTAGAACTAGAATTCAATCAATTTAGCAACCCTAGAAAGGTTCCTTAAATCTTTATTATTATATTAACTATCAAGAACTTCTACGACAGAATCCATGAACAGGCCATCTGAATATATAGTTCCTGTACTGTATTATAAAATACACCAAAGATTGTATAGCATTTGTGTTTGGTACTGAGTAGAGATGAGCGAACATACTCGTCCGAGCTTGATGCTCGATCGAGCATTAGCGTACTCGAACTGCTTCGCCCGCTCGAGAAAATGGCATCTCCCGCCGTTGTGATTTTTGGCGGCCAGAAACAGAGCCAATCACAAGCCAGGAGACTCTGCACTCCACCCAGCATGACGTGGTACCCTTACACGTCGATAGCAGTGGTTGGCTGGCCTGTTCAGGTGACCCTGGAATAGACTAGTCCCTGCCCGCGTTTGCTCGTATCATTCTCTGTCTGGATGCCGCTAGGGAGAGAGCTGCTGCTGGTCAGGGAAAGCGTTAGGGTGTTCTATTAGAATAGTGTTAGGCAGGAGTGATTCTACAAGAACCCAACAGCCCTTCTTAGGGCTACAATAACGTTTTATTTTACTTTTTTTGTTTGCTTGTGGCTGGGCTTGCTGCCATTAGTAGTGCAGCTAGTACCATATTGTGAGTAATTTGCAGGGAGACTTGCTACCGTTGTGTTTAGCTCTTAGTGACACACATATCCACCTTAAACACCGAAGTGGGACAATTTATTAGGGGTTTGATTTGAATTAGGCACAGTCTGCTGATTTATTTATTTTTTACGTTTATTTTTTTTTATAACTCAAAGTAATCTGGCAAAGCAGTGGTGCTATTTTCAAGTTGTAGGCGGAAAAGTGAAGCCATAGAAGCCCCCAAACCACGGACACTGTACTTAGGCCTACATAAGCGTATATTTTACTTTTTTTTTGGTTTGCTAACTTTGTGCGGCTGGTCTGCTGGCATTAGGAGTATCAGCTAGTACCATATTGTTAGGAATTTGCTTGTAAGAGCGATTGCGACCGAATGCATCAGGAAGCGTTGACTGTTTGTTAAGCAGTCCTTAGCGATACACATAACTTCCGAGCACGCTCAACAGGGACAAGTGAAGGGAGGAAACCAGTCACCGACAGTAGTGGGAGCACGCATGTTGATTTAGGGATTTGTGATTTGAAACATTATGCTACAGTCTGGCCTGACAGGTAATGATGCTGTTTTCACGGTATGTGCTTGTGTATAAAACGGCAAGTCATCAGGCACATGGTCTACCAAAAATCCCTTGGGAGGTTGTGTGGGCCCAGTCGATGTAGGTTAGATTACTAAGCCGTACAGGAGCAGCACTATTAAAAGCGATACTAGCATCGTATGTTGCGGGGTATGTTTTAAAAAAAATAAACAAAAATACAACCCACAAAAAAAAAAATTTAAGACACGTTACACCAGTTAATAACTCTGGAGATGACGAGAAATGTTTAGCTCGGAAATGGGGAAGATACAGGACTAAGGGGTAAGGACGAGGGGGCGGTGGAACGTGGGCGTTCCAACCTATCTGCAGAGCGCGGGTGCCACTGGGCGGGGAGAGGGCTTAGACCACACTGTACAAATGGAGAGTCTGATGGAGGGAACATCAAGGGGGAATCGCGTGCAATAGCTACACTCCTAGGGTTCGCAGTGCATGATTCTCAGTTACTGTGGGCCTCTTCGGTAGAGGCACTGTTTAGCAATAACACGTGCGAACAGGGTGATGTCGTGATTGGCGGCTACAATCTCTAGCCATTGAACAATCCATCACAGTCAGCTTCCACGCAGTCCCACCTGAGCATGTCAGCCTGATGACGCATGAAATCGGCACTCAGAGAGCGCCTTGCCGCTACATTCCCATGCGCAACCTCGCCTCCTTCCCCCCGTCTGCCCCCCTCCCAGCAAAATTTGCATTTGAACCGGCCACTCCTGAGGAACTGTTTTCGGACCCTTCCCCAGTCCCAAACCACTTGTCCTTTTGCTGCTGAGCTATTTTTCCGATGCCCAGGTTTTCATACCGGTCGCAGTCTGTGGGTGATGATGACATTTATGACGTAGTGGAAGAGTGTGACAGAGGTTCGGAACGATGAAGAACACGGTTGTCAGACAGTGGTGAATTTGTGTCAGGGCAGGAAGTCCTGGGGGAGCGACTCGAGGGATCGGAGGATGATGTGACAGACCCAAGCTGTGTTGATAGGCCGGGTGAACACAGTCTTCTGAGACGGAGGCAGTCCTTAGCAAAAGTTTGGAAAGGCAGTGGTGGGGCCAGACGGAGAGGCAGTGCCAGAGCTGGTGCATCAGCGCCAAATGTTTCCCGTAGCTCAAGCTCCCTTGGAGAGGGCTAGATTTCAGAAGTCTGGAGGTTCTTAAGAAAAGAAACACGACGGATGACCCGACGGACGTGTGGTGTCAACCTGTGCAAACCAGGATCGAAGGGGTTCCACCACTACTAGCTTAACTACCACCAGTATGCGCAGCATATGAATCTAAAACCACCCACTCAGTGGCACCAAAGACCCCGTTCACCTCTGGCCGGGCACACCACTGTCTCCTTCCCTCTTGTCACTGAGTCCGCCCCTGCCCCAGACCACGCCCCCAACCCTCCGCGAAACACCCATCTTCACCTCACGACATCCCGATCCGCCACATCATCCACCAGCGTTCACTCTCCATACCCCCAGACGCTGGAGTCGTAAAAGGAAGTATAGTGGCAACCACACCCACATGCCCAAGCCCTCAAAGAAGTCCACATCTCCAAGTGCTAGCCTGGAGAGCTGCCCTATAGGCTGGTTAGAGACCGAGGCCTTTTGCAACCTCTTGGCGGCGGCCGCCCCCTCGGTATTCGTTCCCCAGCCGCCACTACTTTTCCGATGTGCCATCCCACCTGCACCAGCACGTTCAGAAAACATCATCCGTGCCCTGACCACAACCGTTTCTGACAGATGCCACCTGACCACGGACACGTGGACGGTGCTGCCAGGACAAGGCCACTATATTTTGCTGACGCACATTGGGTTACTGGTGGAGGCTGGGACCAGCTCCGATCTGACCCTGGGGCTGGTCATATACTGCCGGCGCCAGGATTGTGGTGCCTACCTCGTTCCAGGTCTCAAGGCCTACTATGCCTCCTCCACCTCCTCCTACGCGAATCACCATCCGTGGGCATGGCGCCATCAGTTGGGTCTCTAGGCAACAGCAGCAGTGCCATCGCTAAGCGACAGCAGGCGGTGCTCACACTGCTGGCCTAGGCGATAAAAGGCACACCGCCCAAGAGCATTACAGGGCATCACGCACAGACTGATCTGTGCTGGCACCTCGTACTGAACCTGAAGCCAGGCATGGTTGTGTGTGACAATGGCCGTAACCTGTTGGGGGCTCTGCACTCGGCAGACTGACACATGTGCCTGCCTGGCCCTTGTGTTAAATCTCATAGTTCACGCGTTTCCTCAAACATACCCCAATCTGTCAGATTGCTCACGAAGGTTGTGCCGCCCTGTGCGCATTTCAGGAAGTCCAGCACAGATGTGCCATACCCTCAGGGCAGCGCAGCGCCGCTTCCAACTGCGCCTCTCACCTACTGTTGTGCACGTGCCCACGAGTGGAATTCAACATTAAACCATGTTATCCAGAGTTTACCAGCAGCGCAGATCGATTGTAGTACTGCCAGATGTCAACTTCCACCAGAACTGGTAGTCAGGTCAGCAGCTTCCTCCTCAAGTCTACAATGAGAGTGGACGTGGAGTCGATATCTGTCATGGTCTGATAACTTTGAGGAGTTAACACAGATGGTCAGTGGCGATGCCGCCATCATCAGCCTCACCATCGCCACCTCTTGCGCCTTTTGAAAATACTCTCTGGCCAGCTGAAGTCGGAAGCTTTGGCCTCGTCACAGAGATGGGGGAACGAAGATTCCCTTGTTGATAGCCAAAGCCCCCTAGTCTTTTTCTCAGCGCATATCGGAGGAGCGAGGGAGGCGTGAGGAGGAAGAGGAGGATAATGTTGGTGTAGAGACGAAGAGGGGACCATTGTTCAGTCCTTCACTGTTCACGTGTATGGGCAGAAGAAGAGAGTTGGAGGAGGAGAGGAGAGAGTCAGGCCAGTGAGGTGGGAGTGTTCTTGCGCGTTGGGACTCTGTCGCCTATGGCAGATTTAATGCTAGGCTGCCTATCCCTGACCCCTCGCGTTCAAGAATCACTCTCCTGGACCCCGGTACAAGCAAAATCTTTCCACTCCATCCCTGTAGAGGAAAGGAGTGTAGATTGCATGAATACCAGCAGGCCCTGGTGCACAAGCTGAACATTATTTCCCTTCTGACAGCGCTATCGGTAGGGGCGTACTTCTGCGGTACAGTTAGTTGAGGGAAGTAGGCGAGCGGCAGCTTGTCCGCACTGGCAGGGGTACGCTTACAAGGCCTTTGCCATTTTTAGTGTCACCCCGCAAGACACTGTCCCGTCCCCAGTTCTCGGCAGAGTAGGGCTGATCTTTACAGAAAGATGGTGAGGGAGTACGTAGCTGGCTACCATCGCTAAATGATCACACAGCTCCCTACAACTACTGGGTTTCAAGCTGGCATGTGCATGAACCTGGCGCTGTACGCCTTGGAGGTTCTGCCTGCCCTCGCTAGCGTGTTGTGCGAGCGGGTTTTCAGTGCTAGACTGGTGCATCATCACCGATAAACGTACATGCCTGTCGATGACAGCGCTGATACAGGCTGACGCTTATCAATGTATGAATAGCCTTGGATTTTCTTCCGGATTTCATTCTCCACCAGGTGAAAGAAGCTCACCCTGAATAATGTATGCACTCCGCCTCCTCATTGTCCTCCTGTCTCCTCCTCTTTGTACACTAAGCAGAGGAACCTGGCCTATTTTTTGCCAGGAGCCAACGTGGCTCTAGCTATAGTCACTGTACTCTATGTATTTAATTTTTTGGAGGGCCACCTACCGCGTCCTCTGTTTATAACAATTGTATTGGACTGCCCATACAGCCTCCATCTATTTAATTTTTCTGGTGAGCCCCTACCTGCGTCCCTGGTTGTGAAAACTTTTTTGACTGCCACATACAGCAATCAATTTCTGATTAATTTTCTGGTAGGGGACCACCTACCTGCTCCTGCTGGTTTGAAAAAACTTTTTTTGGACGGAAAAATGTCTCTCATAGCAGCCTCCACACGTCGTCTTTTTTAGCTGCCTCCACGTTGTCTCCATTGCGTACCACCTGATCCACACGTCTATCGCCATACTGCCTACCAAAAATCTCCATAAATCGCGCCTCCATACATGGTCTCCTCTATCAAACGAGCTGTGTCAAGACAACATTTTGGGTTGTTTTCATGGCTTCCACATCAAACTCTTAACTTGTGACTTCCTCCCCTGCTGTGTAATCCAACAAAATATACTGACAACCTTTTATCATTTAACCCTCTTGCAGCGCTCTGTTTTTACATTCCCTCTGCCACCGCCAAGTCCAACTTCAAACTATAAGACACTACTACACCTTGATCTTATACACAAAGGTTCGTTAAAAGTGCTGTTTTGGGGAAGTAGCCGAGAGAGGGCTTGGATAAGCGAAAGCTCACCTGGCAGCGGAGCGCCAGTTTCCATCTAAGATCCAACTAACAAGTTTTAAACTGCAGCACCTTAATCTACTACTAGTTCACTGCCCTCCATACTCGTCCCCTTATCAACGACTGTGTCAGGCAATTTTCAAGGTGTTTTCCAGATACATTGGAACTCGGCACTGTCGCCGCCATCTGGAGACCTGAAGTTGCAATTATAGCAGCGCAATATGGATACTGTCGCTCTTAATGATGGAACCATTTCGAAAAAACATTAAAAATAGAACCACTATGCTATTCCATTATTCCTAGGTGAAATATTCAAACGACCCGGCCTGCTTTGAAAATTATAATTTTTTCAAAGTAAACGCTTTTGGGTGGAGAAGGAGCCAAGAGACAGGGGCTTGGACAGGCGAAATCTCGCCTGGCAGTGGACCGCCAGCTCCATCCCAAATTAGGCAGCCTCAGAGGCTCATCAATGCTGCCCCTGCTGTTTCCTTCCATTTGTGCCTCCACGATCCTCCACAGCGTCCACCAATGTCTCATTTCAACTCTCTATAACCCCAGACGCTGGATGCACGAGAGGATATGCAGCACATCATCCCCTTATCAACGGCTGTGTCACGGCAGAATTTTCAGGTGTTTTCAACCAGATACATTGGAACTCGGCCCATCTGTCCGTCGCCATGCTCGTATACCTAAGTTGCATCATCGCAGCGCGCAATTAATGCCCCATACGGTCGCTCTTCAATCATGAAAGTCGTCTCCATGGCTGCCTCCACATGTCGTCCCCTTATCAACAAGAGCTGGTCAGGCTTTTTCGGGTGTTTTTCCCAAACAGATACTTTTGTGGAACTTATGTGGTCACTATGTATGTGTGGGTCCGCTCCCGCCAGGAGCCTGCCGGTACGACGAATCCCACCTGGAGAAATGATGGGGAAGGCACCGATTGTGGGCTACGGGAGTTTATCTGACGCAAACAATACCTTTGTCCCCAAGGCCTTCTTGTGTCCTGAAAATCATGTCAAGCCCATTTGCATCTTCTTCTCACCGATCCTTTTGCTTCCTCTCTTTTCACACCCATTGGCCTATCTGCATCCTGGTCCACTTAGGTATGTCGCCCATAATTGCAATCGTTGAGCCTGCCTATCTGCTGGCCCTGCTATTGCCTCTTCATGCCGTTCCTCGTTTCCCCGTTGCTTTCGCTTGGTCCCTCTGATTTCCCTTTTTGTCGTCATCGCTGTCCTAATCTCGGAGTGCCTCCTGTTTCGTGTGGTATCCTCTATTTTTCCCTGGAACGAGAAAGCTGTTAAAAAATGGCATAAGTAACGATCAGCAACCTGCCTCAGAGGAAATCCTGCCACTGCGGAGTGACGTTTCTCTTTTCCCGGTGTTAAGAGTCCAAGTGCATCCCTGTGCAGAGCCTGGTCCCCTTGAAAAATGCTCGAATCTCCCATTGACTTCAATGGGCTCGTTATCGAGACTGCACAGCATCGGGAAAGACATCTCGAATACGATTACCGACATTTTAGTGCTCGCTCATCTCTAGTAATGGCCCTTGAGCTGCACCAGTTCTTGTGACCATGATGTTTGAACAGACCCTTAAAGCAAGTGGCATACCCTTAGCCAATCATGATATGTAAACACTTTAACATTTAACTAACTGCCCTAATTACTTTATATATAATGGTCAAAATACTGTATATATATACATGGCCGAAAAAAAAGACTGCCATGGGCACTGGGCTTTAGGGCTTTATGAATATTATTAAATATATATATAATAAAGTGGCCGGTGAGTGTATATTATATATATATCCTATATATAATATATATATATAGTAAGGTTATATATATATATATACACTCACCGGTTACTTATTAGGTACACCTGTCCAACTGCTCGTTAACACTTAATTTCTAATCAGCCATCACATGGCGGCAACTCAGTGCTTTAGGCATGTAGAGACATGGTCAAGACAATCCTCCTGCAGTTCAAACTAGCATCTCTGGGGAAGAAAGTGATTTTGGTGCCTTTGAAAGTGGCATGGTTGTTTGGCTGCCATGAAGGACTGGTCGCTGTATTCAGAAACTGCTGATCTACAGGGATTTTCACGCACAACCATCTCTGGGTTTTACAGAGAATGTCCGAAAAGAAAAAACTCCAGTGAGCGTCGTTCTGTGGCGGAAATGCCTTGTTGATGCCAAGGTCAGAGGAGAATGGGCAGACTGGTTCGAGCTGATAGAAAGGCAACAGTGACTCAAATCGCCACCATTACAACCAGGTAGTGCAGAAGAGCATCTCTGAACGCACAGTAGTCGAACTTTGAGGCATATGGGCTACGCATCAGAAGACCACACAGGTGCCACTCCTTTTCAGCTAAGCAACAGAACTGAATGGCTACAATTTTCACAGCTCATCGAAATTGGACAGTAGAGAGATTGAAAAACGTTGCCTGGTCTGATGATCTCTCGATTTCTGCTGCAACATTCGATGGTAGGTCAGAATTTGGCGTCAACAACATGAAAGCGTGGGCCATCCTTGCTTGTATCAACGGTTCAGGCTGGTGGGGTGGTGTCATGGTGTGGGGAATTTTTCTTGGCTCTCTTTGGGCCCCTTGGTACCAATTGAGCATCGTTGCAACGCCACCAGCCTACCTGAGTATTTGTTTGCTGACCATGTCCATCCCTTTATACCACAATGTACCCAACATCGGATGGCTACTTTCCAGGATAATGTGCCATGTCATAAGCTGGAATCATCTCAGACTGGTTTCTGAACATGACAATGATTCACTGTACTCAATGGCCTCCACAGTCACCAGACCACAGTCCAATAGAGCATCTTTGGGATGTGGTGGAACAGGAATTCGCATCATGGATGTGCAGCCGACCAATCTGCGGCACTGTGTGAGCCATCATGTCAATATGGACCAAAATCTCGAGGAATGCTTCCAGCACCTTGTTGAACTAATGCCCGAAGAATTGAGGCAGTTCTGAAGGCAAAAGGGGGTCCAACCCGTTACTAGCATGGTGTAACTAATAAAGTGGCCGGTGAGTGTATATATATATATATATTATATCCTAAGAAAAGGCAGCACTCCAAATTTCAAAAGTGAAATTTCAAGTGGATTTATTCATAGCCCACCGCAATGTTTCAGCCTCTATAAAAGGAAGTGACCTCAGTGAGGCCAATTAATCAATTGCATAAATATGGATCCAAATTTCCATACATTACAATGAGTGAAAGTGAATCAATATTTCCATAATTCATCTATTATTATGTATATATCAAGGTGATAATAATACACCATCAAAATGCTTTTATATATTATAAAATGAACATGTGCAGCAATTAAATAGTTAAAAATACCACAGGAGTATACATTCATTATTTTAGCTACACCATGTTTGGCGTCCCTTTGTAGCTAATGCGCATGTCCAGAAAGCCAACCGTGTACATAGTAACTACTGATAGCTTTAATACCGGCACATGTGTATACCTACCGGACATGTCACTTGGCCAAAAATAATTAAATAGCACTACGCTCATACACACATGTTCTCTCGGCCTTTTAGTCCCTACGCACGGCTAGGACTACCAAATTGTATTACAACGCACATACAATGCATCCAGGTTTATATTAAATGAACATTCCAAGGGGATCATAGATGAATCTCCATGGTCCACTCTTATCTCCTTAGTAATATCACTGCCAACAGGTCCATACCTGTTTCTAACAATCCTATTTATAACCTTATACTGAATAAAGTATCTATACACTATTGTGGTTCCTGTTTCATTATTAAATGCTATATGGAAAATAAGCATTAATACATAAAGAATGCTTTAGAAAATTATTATACAAAAAAAAAAGAAAATTTCAGATCTCTTCTCTTTCATGTGGATTTGGTATATATCCTGAAAATAGAAAAGGGACAATCTTAAGTTCAAAATTTACAAAAACACCTACCATACAGTTGAAGAGTACAATAAAATACTGAATCTCGGCAAGGCAAGCTACTTTACCCCTACCAATAAAAAATCGACATAATGGCCTCTAGGATGCAATGTATCAAGTCTAAAAATCCTTTCCAATTCTTTTTGTTGTAATTTAGCTAGTCTGTCTCCACCTCTCCGAAGGGGGGGGGGGGGGGTGTATATGGTCAATAAGCCCAAATCTCAATTGCTCCTCTGTTTGTTTTGCTTCTGCAAAAAATGAGAAACAGGAAGATCCTTCCTTTTCTGTCTAATTGTATAGCTATGATGATTATATGTGTCTTAAAATCCAAAGATGTCACTCCTATGTATAGTAAATTACAAAGACAAGTTACCCCTATGTATAGTAAATTACAAAGACAAGTTAACATATATATAACCAAACAACTATCACATGTCAGAAAATTATTAATCTTATTTGTAACATTTGTCACCGGGTGACTAAATCTCTCACCCTTCAGCATCAAACTACAATTGATACATGATAGACAAGGGAAGCTACCATTTCGTTCTCTCCCAGCAAGTGTGACTTGTTTAACACTCTTCATTGGACCCATTGCCACTCTTAAGTACAGTCCAGTGCTTATGTATAATTGCAGCAATCATTTTGCTATCTTCTGAATAAGTAGATACTAATTGAATCATTTTACTCTTATTTTCAGTTAAATTCCGCTGCTCAATAAGATCCACACGGTCACATAAGGAGGCTTTGTTACAATTGTTACAATTTTCTTAGGGTATCCCATTTCTCTAAACCTGTTAGTCCTGTTATCAATTTGCTCTTCTTGTCTCTCCTCCTCACTGACTACTTGCTCAACTTGTGAAATTGTGAATATGGTAAGGAATCAATCATTGAACGTGGATGGTGACTATTACATTTCAACAATCGATTCTTATCAGTTGGTTTAATATAGAGATCTGCCTTGATTCTATTGTCTTCAAGCTGGACTAATACATCGACTCATTTAGGGGGTATGGAGCGCATTTTCGTCAGGTTTCCCGACGATTTCCGTTTTGCGCCGCATAGCGCCAGGGATTATGTCGTGTAACCAAAAAGCAGTGCGATTGTGTTGCACGCGATAAGATTTTGGCGCATGTGCGCTGGCTTGCATGCAACACAGATTGGGGGGGCTGCCGGACAATCTGACGGATTCGGACTAAGCGCGGGATTTAACATTTAGAATTGTGTTGCAAGACACCCACTGACAAGCACTGGGAAGAAGAAGGTGAACTCCGGTGGACCTCGGTGTGGAAAAGGCGGATGCAGGAACTCAGGCGCACAAGCTTCGTGAATTGCGCCGGACTTCCTCTTCGTCGGACCGTCCGAATCGGGGATCATGACAGGACCAGGTAAGTAAATTTGCCCCATTGTATTTCAAGTTTAGAGATTATAATAGCAAACTTTACCTCATTATCCACTGTATTTAGATATGTATGGAATTGTCCTAGTTCTTCATCTGTCCCGGTCCACATAATAAATATATATATTATGCCAAATTATTAATTCAGATATGGTGCAACCCCACAATAAATCCCTCCCCTGGGGCTCAAAATTGGGAGAATGTAAAAAAAGAGCTTTCCTATACAAGCACACACCCACGTTCTCAATAATATCTTCCATCTGCTGCACAGGGGAAAAGGTTTTCTTTTGAGAGTATTGCGGTGGAGTTGCAGAGTCAGGCCCCGGGGCTGGACCGTGGTCCAGATAAAATTTGAAGGCAAGAAAAGAAAAAAACGGGGTCAAATAGATAGACGCGCTACGTCCAAATAAAAGTGATAAGGGCTTTTATTGGTGTTGTGACAACGCGTTTCGACACCGTAACGGCGTCTTCATCAGGTCTAAAAACTATGTAGGTAGGTTACATGACATAAGACAAAAACAGAAAGCAAAACATAACATAACATAATTAGTATCATTGTCTTAACCCCTAGGCGCACCACGACGTTATACTATGTCCCCGGGGCTACATGCCAAGCGCACCGGGACGTAGTATAACGTCCTGCTTCTGGCATCGGCTCATGAACAGAGCCGGCACCAGAAGCAGCGGCTGTCAGCTGTCTATCACAGCTGACAGCCTGCGCTAACACCCGCGATCGGAGCCGACTCCGATCGTGGGTGTTAACCCCTTACACGCCGCGGTCAAGCGTGTAAGGGTGTTTGCGCTATGGATCGGATCCCCCGCGCCGCTTACCGGGGGATTCGATCCACTTCTTGGCAGCTCCGAGGACTGGCATGTGCCCAGGAGCTGCCCGGTCTCCCTGGCAGTCAGACTGCAAACTGTCATAGCATGCGCGAGCATGCCAGACAAATTACACTGCTCTACAATAAAATAGTATTGTAGAGCAGGGTATTGAACTTGAACCAGCGATCAGAGCATCACTGGTTCAAGTTCAAGTATGTATAAGTAAAAAAAAAGTAAAAAACACTTAACACTACACATTAGAATAAATAAAAAATAAATACATTAAAATATAAGCCCCTAAAATGTCACTTTCCCATAAAAAAAAAAAAGGAGAAAAAACTTTTAGGACCTACTGTCACGGCAGGGATATAGTATTGCACTTGGTCAATCAACGCTACTCACGGTAGCGCAAAGAGATGCCCATATCCGGACAGAAAATTGTAAAACGTCACTTTTATTAGTAATAGAGGGTAAAAAGTGGTAGTCCAATAGGTTTAACTACTTCACTTGAGAAACTGTACATTAAAAGTACAGGTGCCTATGGCTCTTAAGAAGTCTATAGTAGGCTGTGGCGAACACATGTAGGAGGGAAAATGCGCTTGTAGTTAGGAGAATATGTGCTCTCCACAATGTGTAAGGCACTGTATGTATCAGTATTTGGCCTGGTTATGGCGGCAGAGAGGATCCAAAGGAGGTGAGCAAGAAGCGCTGAAATGATTTCCTATGTGAACAAAAGGTTGACGATATATTTAGTCGATAACACAGCATGGTGGCGACATAGTGACCAAGTTCCATAACGTATCTGGTGAAACACTCGAAAAATGAGCCTGACACAGCTCGTTTGCTGAGGGGACAACATGTGGAGGCAGCTATGGAGACGACTTTTGGGGGCAGCTATGGAGACGGCGTGTGGAGGCAGCTATGGAGACGGCGTCTGGAGGCTGCTATGGAGATGACATGTGGAGGCAATGGGGATGGTTATGGCACCAGAGGTGAATGTAAGCAGGTGAAAAAAGATAGATTTTAGAGGTAAAAGGGTATAGCCTGTGGGTTGAAGGTTGCTGCAGTTCAAACAATGTTAGTTGGATCTTGTGATGGAGCTGGCAGTCCGCTGCCAGGCGAGCTTTCGCCTGTCCAAGCCCCTGCCTCTCAGCTCCTCCCCACAACAATGGCCTGGGGCCAGAAAGCATTTACTTAAAAAAATTATAATTCAAAGCAGACGGAACTACAAACAGCATTTCTAAGAACACTTTTGTATAAGATCAATGTAGTACTGTTCTAAAGTAATGGCCTGGTTATGGCGGGGGAGAGGAAGGCAAACAGATGTGCAAGTAGCGCTGAAATAATATAGGTCATTGATAAAAGTTTGATGTGGAAGCCATTAAAACAACCCAAAATGTTGTCGGACACAGCTCGTTTGCTAAGGGGGCGATGTATGGAGGTAGCTATGGAAGAGTTTTGGAGGGCAGCTATGGAGACACATGTGGATGGTAGCAATGGAGACAACGGTGTGGAGCAAGCAATGGGATACAACATGTGGAGGCAGCAATGGAGACAACATGGGAGCAGATTAAAAGACATGTGGGAGGCTGCTATAAGACGAATGTGTGGACTGGCTATGGACAATAAATTTGGATAGTCCCTGTATCTGGCAGGTCCAAAAAGTTTTCAAAACAGAGGACCGCGGGTAGTTGGCCCTCCAGAAAAATTTTAACATAGAGTACTATAGCAAGCCAGTTGGCCCTGGCAAAAAAAAATCGCCAGTTTCCTGCTTTAGTGTAAAAGAGGAGGAGGAGGATGCATACATGAGAATATTATCAGGTTGAGCTGCTTAATCACCTGGTTGGAGAAGGAAATCAAGAAACCAGGCTTGATTCATCTTGATAGGCGTCAGCCTGTCAGCGCGTGTCAGTCGACAGAGCGTGTGCGCTATCGGTGATGATGCCACCAGCTCTGCACTGAAAACCCGCCGGACAACACCTAGCGGCAGGGCAGGCAAGAACCTCCAATGCGTACAGCGCCAGTTCTGCCACATGTCAGCTTTGAAACCCAGTAGTTGTAGGGAGTCTGTGATCATTAGGACAATGGTATGGTCAGCTACTACCCCCTACCATCTTTCTGTAAAATCACCCCTACTCTGCCGAACTGGGGGACAGGTGCAGTGTAGTTGCTGGGATGACATAAAAACTGGCAAAGGCCTGTAAGCGTACCCCTGTCAGTGTGGACAAGCTGCCTGCTCGCCTACTCTCCCTCGCAACTTGTCCGCCAGAAGTACGCCCTCTGCGGCTAGCGCTGTCACAAGGAAATACTGTTTCAGCCTGTGCACCAGGGCCGCTGCTGGTATTCATGCATTCTCACACTATCTTCCTTTCTCTACAGGGATGAGAGGGAAAGATTTTGCTTGTCATGGGTCAGAGAGTGAATACCCAGTAATCGGTGCTGGATAAATCTTTGAACGTGGTCCCAATGCCGCAGAATTCCTCCCTCATGGCCTGCTCCCCTTACCCCCTCCTCCTCTCCACCACTCCGCCTTCTTTGCCCATTACTGGCATGGTCCTCTTCTGTCTCGCCACACTTCTCTCCTACATACGTGCTGAGAAACAGACCGGCAGGTGCTTTGGTATCAAGAAAGGAATATTACGTCTTCCCCGTCTCTTAGAACTTCATGGAGAGCCGAGGAGTTTTGCCAATAGCCACAGCAGCGGGATGATGAGCTGTGATGATGGGGCATCGCCACGATCATTGTGTGACTCTTCAAAGTTACTCAGCACCTGACAGATTCGACATCCGTCACTTCCTCATTGTAGACTGAGGACGCCCGACTGACCTGACTACCGTTTGGTGGAAGTTGGACATCTGGCAGTCTACACGCTTGCTGCTGGTAAACTCTGGATACATGGTAATGGGACTCGCCACTCGTGTGGCATGTCGCACAAACTCGGTGAGCGGCAGTTGGAGGCAGGCCTGCGCTGCCCTGAGAGTGGCCGAACTGGCCTGGACTTTCTGAAAGTGCGGCAAAGATGCGGCGCAATTCGTGAGCAAATCAGTACAGATTGGGTATGTCTTGAGGAAACCGCTGAACTATCAGATTGAACGATGGCCATGCATGGCACATGTGTCAGTCGCCGAGTTGCAGAGCTGCCACCAGTTTACGGAGTTGTCACACACAACCATGCCTGGCATCAGGTTCAGAGGTGCTAGCCACAGATCGGTCGCGCCGTGATGCCCTGTAAGCTGCACACACTGCTGCGTGCTGAGCAACCGATGATGCGCATGCTCACGAATGGTAATTCGTCGAGGAGGAGGTTGAGGAGGGTGGAGAGGAGGAGCATAGTAGGCCTAAGATTGTGCCAAGGTAAGCCCGCAATCGCTGGTCGCAGTATATTAGCGACCCCAGGGTCAGACTCGGCCCAGCATCACCAACTTAACCCAATGTGCCGTCAGATAATATTGCCATGCCCCCCAGCCTCGTCCAGGTGTCCGTGGTTAGGGGGACCTTGTCAGAAACGGCGTTGGTCAGGGCACGGAAATGTTGTCTGACACGCTGGTGCAGGCTGGGATGCACATCGGGAAAAGTAGTGGCGGCTGGGGACCGAATACCGAGGGGCTGAGCCCTCTTCATAACTCAACGGGCATTTGCTTCATAATAAAGCAAACGCCCCGCTAACCCGCGTCGGTGCTTGCACCATCCGGGTGTTAACATTTGATACGCTGCGGCAAATCAGCGCGAGGGGGCGCAATCGTGGCTCCGATCGTCGCTCCCCGGACTTCATCGGGAGAGGCGATTCGTTGCCATGACAGCCACGGATCACACAAAAATTCAAATCACCCCCTTTCTCAGACTGATATAAATATAATGAACAGTAAAACAACTTAGGTATCACCGCTTGAAAATGCCCATCTATCA
This sequence comes from Engystomops pustulosus, assembly GCA_019512145.1. NCBI lineage: Eukaryota > Metazoa > Chordata > Amphibia > Anura > Leptodactylidae > Engystomops > Engystomops pustulosus. The sequence goes on from WNYA01000396.1 coordinate 155,176, forward strand.
AAATATAATAACCGTTTTTCACTGCTTTAACCTGTAACGGAAAATAGCACCCGAAGTCGCAAATTGCATTTTTTGCATTTTGAAAAATAGAAAAACTTCTATGAAAAGTGATCAGAAGGTCTGACAGCCTAAAAATAAAAGCATTGAAAACACATCAAATTCACAAAAATTACACCACCACAGCTCCTTACAACTAAAGTATGAAAAAGTTTTAGCGCAAGAAGATGGCAAAATGAAGAATGTTTTTTCGTACAGGAGGTTTTAAATTTTTGTAATTGTTATGAAAATATTTTAAAACCCTACAAATTTGGTATCCCTGTGATCATTGGCGCCAATGAATGAAGTAGACCTGTCATTAGGGCGCACAGTGAAGCTGTAAAAACCAAGCCCACAAGAATGGCGCAATGGGTTTTATTCTAATTCCCTGCATTTAGAATTTTTTTCCCGGTTACCAGTACATGGATGGAATATTGAATACTACCACTTAAGAAGTGCTATTTGTTATGCAGAAAATAAGCCAACACACAGCTCGTTACAGAAAAAATAAAAAGTATAGATTTTGAAGGTGGGGTGGAGGAAAAATAAAAATGCAAAACGAAAAGGGCCTGATCCTAAGGGTAAAAAGAATTCAGACGTCAGAAAATCGAGCCCTTGCCACAAACAGCTTCACTACGTGAACATTTGGCGCTGATGCACCAGCTCGGCCCTGCCTCTCTGTTGGCCCCACCCTCGCCTCTTCCAATCTGTTCTCGTATAGGACTTGCCTCCGTCTCACAAGCACTGTCTTCACACGGCCTATCAACCCAGCTTGGGTCTGTCACCTCATCATTTCTGATCCCTAGTCTGCTCCCCCCCTCGAACTCCTGCCTGACAACAACTTCACCACTGTACAACCTGTCTCCCATCGTCCGACACCTCTTTACATATTCTTCCATAAGTAAAGAAGGTCATCCGACTGCGACCGGTGAAAACCTGGCATCGGGAAAGAGTTCAGCAGGACCGACAAAGGTTTGTGACTCTGAAGGGTCCAGAAAACAGTTCTCAGAGTAGCAGCATCAATTCCAAATTTTCTGGGAGGGGGCAGATGGGGGAAGAGGGTGAGGTGGAGGAGCTGGAGGAGTGCTCACTTGGGTAACAAGGGTGGACTGAGTGGAAGACTGATGGCTAGAAGCATTGTCGCCACTCCAGACATCACCTGTTCCACTGGTCTGGCCTCAACAGTACTCTACCACGAGTCGAAAGTAAGTTGGACATGAAGGTAGGGAGTGTAGCTCTGCGGCGTTCCCCTGCTCCCTCATAGCAGGTGGAGTCTCACCCCGCCCAGCGACCACGCCTCTGACCCCTGCAGTAATTGGACCCCACCGCCCTCGTCCTCTACCCCTAGCCCTCGGGTTCAACATTTCAAAAACTAAAGTCTATTATAGAGGACAAATATAATAAAAATATTAAACGTAACAGAAAATAAACTGTAATTTTTTTGTGTTTTTTTTTTTTTTTTTAGAGGAACAAACATGCAGAAGAAATAAGACAGAACACACAGAAGATGATTGCTATGGCTAGTTTCTAACCTACGACGCACACAAAAAGATTTTGTGCTGTGACTGAGTGTGTCACTTAACTTTTGAAAACGCTAATGTAGCCCTAACAAGGTGGTTGGTTCTTGGAGAATCACTCCTGTCCTAACAGTAAGGTTCTTGGAGAATCACTCCTGCTAACAGTAATCTACTAGAAACCCTAACGCTTCCCGGCCAGCAGACAGCTCTCTCCCTAACAGCATCCAGACAGAGAATGATCCGAGCAGTGCGGGAGGGCTAGTCTGTTCCAGGGTACCACTGATCAGGCCAGCCCCAACCAACTGCTTCGACATGTAAGTGTATCACTGATGCTGGGTGTACTGCGAGTCTCCTGGTTGTGATGGCTCTGTTTCTGGCCGCCAAAAATCGTAACACCGCAAGTGACATTTTCTTGAGGCGGCGAAATACTCGTCCGAGCACCAGCAGTTGCGGAGTATGCTAATGCTCAAACGAGCACAAGCGGACGAGTATGTTCGATCATCTCTAAAATTACATATCTATGGTTGGCAGAAGGTTTTCAATATCTTGGCATACAGCTGGCAGGTACATCTGAAGGCATTACAAAAAAAACTTAGCAAAACTAAACAAAAAAATAAACAACATAATAAACAATCTGCAGAAATGCCACCTGACGTGGACTAAACAAAATAGCAGCGGTTAAAAGAAAATAATCCCCATAATATTTTATTTTATGAGAGTATCCCATTAATGTTCCCTAGGGGAATATAAAAAGGTTGCAAAATACATTGACAGGACATATGGAAGGGGTAGCCCCGAGGCTCCCAAAGACATAGCTTTGCCCCTAGATTCTTAGGGGTACAGCTATCCGAATTGCTGCGATATCAGGATGCCATATGTATAGAACCAATTGGTTCTGACCAAAAAATGGATAATATAGAAGAAGAGGTGCTAAGGAAAACTTCTTTAAAATCTGATAGTTGGAGAGTGGTTAGGGCAGTGATGGCGAACCCATACATCTAGCCATTTCACTACAGCGCGTCCGTCCGAGAGTTCAGGTTTTGTCTACAACTGCCGGAGTACGGAGGCTGAGAACTGTCAGCACTCCCCCTCCTCCTTCCCCCGTCCGCTCGCCCCCTGGTGTAGCTGTGGCCTCCTGTCTCCAAATAACAGCATGGGGCGCAGCAGGGCAGACGTGACATGGCAATAGCAGATCCTCTGCAGCTCGTATTTTCTTCCCCTCTCCATCCTTTCTCTCCTGTGGGCGTGCCTCGGGTGTCATCATGGGGACAGCAGGGAGAGGGACCCGCCCATAACAAACCCTGGAGACGTATTTGCTGCTCCTGGATTGCTGCCACTCCTCCACCTCCCAGCTCAGTCAGAGGCCACATCGCTGATGCCCTGTGTGGGTCCCAGGAGCTGCCACCTTACATGACAAGCTCCAGAGCAGAGACCAGGGAGGACAGTGTACTGTAATGGAAGACAGGTCATCAGGGCTTTGTGTGCAGTTTTGTGAGTACGAGCCCTGAATAATCGCAACGTCTTTGCAAACCACCAACATATGGCTATTTTTCTCCTCACCAACCTTCTCCACGCAATAAGGGCATGAAGAAAAGCGGACTAGCAGCGGCGCCTGCGCCCTGCTATAACCTGGGAACTTTCATGACTGAAAGTTTGCAGTACAAGCAATACCAACACGCTTGTCGATTGTTACCGCTATTACATGTGCGATTTTGCATATAGTAATAAATGATGTGGAAAATCCCCAGAACTGCCATTCTGTGTTATGCAGTAAATGGTGTATCATCACACTTCCTAGGGTTAAGTCAACCTAGAGTTAATATTAAATTGTTATTTGTAAACTATAAATATCATAAATTATGGTTTTTTTGTCAGGTGACACACCAACCGCTAGTCTATGCTCGGTTTTTGGCAAATTTGTGAGCACCGCCAAGACTCAAAAGTTGCCCTGACTGGGTAGGGGGCTTGTTAACCCTAGTCCTATGTAGACTCCACAAGAGCAATGTAAGGGATGCATTTTTATCATTTACAAAGAAATGGGATCGTCCTGCGGGAGACAAGGAGTCAAGATAGTAAGTTTTAAGGTTATGTATCTTTCAATAGATGGACATTTATTAAAGAGGGCACTTTACTGTCCTTTGAGGAGGTCACCACAAAAGTATAAATTCCTAAAGCGAATCTCTTTATAAAAAAAATTGAGAATCATCTTAAAATCAGATACCATACAAGAAAAATTACATATGGATAATCCAAATCTAAGAACTATATAAATTTTGTTTAGAGCATGAATAAATATAAAGGGGGATTTCAAGAGCATTAGGAGATAATTACTGACTATTACTCAAATACAAACTAATTGATATGCTAAAGGTGGGAAACGACAAGGCAAGACCTTCCCACTAAAAGTATTGGCTTTCATTAAATAGGGTACTAAAAAAGCCTAAATACTGCCTGAACCCAGCGAGGGTTATATAAGATTATTCAAGGATAGATTTGGTCCAACCTAAACAGGTTAGCAAATATTTATACTATCCCAGCTTAGCTGGAGTAGGGTGTGGAGGTACACTAAGCTCATTTTGTCCATACTATGGGAAGCTGCCCACTGGCAGATAGCCAGTTTGTTTTGAAGACTCTGCAAAAGAAGCTGCCCAGTTATTCGAGCTGTCTCTCTTACTATGTTGGAGGAAAACATTTTTACAGAAAGAACAACACAGAGAAATTTTTTTTAGGCTGTGTTGCAACAGCCCATACGGAATTTAAAGGAAATGAAAAGTCGACTCATACCCTGATTGAAAGTATTTGGGGATGAAAAACTGAAAGAATGTGAATTTTTTATGTAATGGTTACAAGAGATGCCATTCAAAATGCTGGGAACTTATGATCTAGACATCTTGACGGTCATGTTCTAAACACTGAGTGAACACTTTATGACTACTTTTCTTTTTCTTTTTTCCTTTTGGTTTGCAGTCTAAAGCACGATTGACTTGCATGAAATATGTCTGTTTTTTTTCTTCTTTATATAGTTTTCTTTGTTGTTGTAATGGAAATTAAATTTTTTTTTTAAAAAAAAAAAAATAAACATAAGAAGGCACCCAAAACCCGTGCCCAACACCACTGAGAGCATTTCTCCAGCAGTATGTCCAAAGCTTTTGATACTGAACTCACCAAGTTCCCAAGCCTTACAATCTACGAACAATTTCTTGTGATGTCTAGCAAGGGTCACCTTTTTTTCACACTAAGAACAACTGCTACCTTTTTCAAGGAACCTCCCTGTTCTAGGCCATCCATATGAGTCCCCAAATAGTTTTCAACGGCACACTGCAAGCCGAGAAACACCTTCATACGCTTACTTCTCTACTGCGAGATAATGAAATTCCATAAGTTGAGGGTTTCCACCCAATATTAGTAAACGTTCAAAATGCCATCTGTTCTTGACGAAGATGTTGAACTTCTGTGCAAATGGAGAGTTCCCAAAGAGGCCATCGAAAGAGTGAGAACAGACCGTCCAAAACACCTAGAGTTGAACTCAGAATGGCACCGAGGAGAGCAAAACCTGGAGACTATTTCAGAGAACCTGTATGTTGTGGAGTCGGTAATGGAGATGTGATGAGCAGCACACGTTTCCACAATTTTTGTCTTTTTTCGATCATATGTGTACTTTAGGGTTAAGTAAATTGACATACTGTTAAGAGTACGTGTTAATCTGCAATGTTTCGCGACTAGGTATGTCGATAGCACTGAGAAAGTGCCTGTTAATAACAAAACAATCCACATTTACACTTATTACGCTACAGATAACCAATCTGTGATGTTCCCCTACTGGGAGGGAGGCGAGGGCAAACCTTATTACCTGATTAGAATGAAGTATTAAAGTTGATGTCACTGAACGTGAGGAGATCAGCTTAGACTGAATAGTCACTTTTAAAAAGGCCAGGGTGATATCTGGAAGGAAGCTCTAGTTAGTAAAGGGACCCCAGTGGGGCGTCTTAACTAAGGGCCCGAATCGCGTTTTCCCGACGTGTTACCCGAATAGTTCCGATTGCGCCGATTGTAACCTGAAGTGCCCCGGGGAGTGTGTAGCAAGCCGACCCGGATTGTGGACAGACCATCGGCGCCCGGCATGCGCGGACGAAATCGGGGGGCGTGGTTACGAACGAAAACCCGACGATTCGGAAAAAACCGCCGCATTAAAACCCGAAAAAAGGTCGCTTGGTGACCGCTTACCTTAACACTGGTCCGAGGTGGGCATTCCGGCGCGTGGAGATGTTTTCAGCGCAGCAGCGCAACCTGGTGGACGGCGGCCGGAGGAATTCCCTTCATGAATCCCGGCCGCGACCCGAATCCAGAGCAGACGACGCGCCGCTGGATCGCGAATGGGCCGGGTAAGTAAATTTGCCCCAGTGTGTATTCAAGAGACACATTATCTGTTAAAAAAATCCCCTAAACCTCACATGATCAATGTATCCAAGGGAAAAAGAAAAGAGGGGTTTTATCACCTTTAAGGATACCACTAGTGTTACCATAACCCACTAATCCTACAAGATCCAGCAAAGCGTTATATAATAGGGCATTGACAATAATATAGAATATACACTTGATGAATCTGTATGCCCCCCAACAAGAGGCAAATACATTTCTCATAAACTCTTCAGGAAAATAAACGGAACAAAGAAGGGGTTTTAATTATATGTGGGGATTCAACATGTTGGTCATAACTCCTCTGACCACCACATCCCACTCCCGGCATAGAAATTTCACTTAAACCTGCTTTGGTGGAAAAAATCACTCTTGAGTATGGCGAGTTCCACATTTACATCAGAAAAAGATTACTTATTTTTCAGCTAGACACCAAACATATTCACGCATTGAATGTGCGTACAGATAGGTTCGTATGGACAACACGCACACTCTCCATTAGGCAAGATACAGTGGTAGACCATGCACCCGTTACCATAACTTTTTTGACGTTATAATTCCTGCCCACCACAGACTGTATATGGAAGAAGCGAAACATGTCCACCAGATAGTCTGAAAACATAGCATTATAGAAAATAAAATAAGGAGGTTATGTCACTGAATAATACAACAGATGTAAGCCATTCTCGCAATGGCTTACACATAAAAGTTGTAAAAGACGGAACACTCACATCGCAACAATAGAGGCTCCGTAGAGAGAAAGGAAATCACAGCCACAATAATGAAATTCCATTCCTAGAAAGAGAAAACAAACAAGAGCATTCTAATCGCGTGATAAAAACTCTAATAAATAAAGAGAAAATCTACATACTTCCATTTGTACAAGTATTCATAGCTTTACAGAAAATGAAAAACTGAAGTATACTCACGGACCAAAAAGCAAAGTCCCTCTTGGGCGGCGTCTCAAACGAGCAATCCAAAAGTCTAAAATTCCTTTTTTCTACACCAAACCGCAGGGGTTAACCTACTATCTCCTAGAGAACATTGCTGTTGCTTTATGGACATATTACTCCAACCTATAACTTAACCAGCGACAGTGGAATCTCCCCCCCCCCCCAACTCCAGAACTATAGACTCTTTATTAAAGGAAACTCCATCTTTCTGGGGTAACTGCCGAACTATCTCCAAGCAATTAAATGCACTACAAACTACTACTGTGAAAAGACAAAACCAATTCAAAACACTCCATCTAACAAATCCCAGGGCCATGAGGCCTTCCTGGCCATACTATAAAAAATTTGCATTCTCCCCTTTCTGCCTTCCTGCTGAATGTATATTCTTTGCAGATACCAAAGGAGAAATTCCCAAAGGAAAATGCTAGAGGCGATAATTTATCACCCTTCCGAAAACCAGGGAAAAACCACAGATAGAGCCGCAATTTCCAACCGATCTCCATACTAAAGCGGATGTGAAAAATATATGCCCATTATCAATATTCTCTCTAATAAAATAAAAAGAAATAATACCAGGTCTTGGTGACGCCCAGACCAAGGCAGGGATTTGACTCCAGGCAGAGAAGTCCCCTCGACAATACCAGAGTATTATTAATTTACTAACAACATTGTGAACTCCATAAGATCACAGCTTCCTTTGTACTGTCGACGCGAAAAGGCGTTCGACAGAGTAAACTGGGAATACTCCTTTGTCACCCTTAGAGCTTTTTGGAATACAAGGACACATGCTCATGCCATAAATGGCTCTCTACTCTCGCACCTCAGCAACCGTTTTGAAATTGAGGTACGCTTCGAGTAGTTTTATTGACAAATGAACTAGGCAGGGGTGCCCCCTTTCCTAAATAATTTGTCTAACAATAGAACCCCTGGCAATTGCATCAGATCCCATCCGAAATATCACAGGCTAAAAGTTAGGAGGCCAAGACCACTGTTTGCATTGTTTGCAGATGATATTATCTTAATATCTACCAATATAGGACACCTCACTACGTATATCTTCACATTATGTCACAATATAGCGAAGCTTCCTTATATGAAAAACTAACACAAATCAAGGTCCTCATGAGGAAAGCAACAAAACTGAGCTATCCTTAAAGGGAAATATCAGCTGGATTTAAAAGGAAAATTTCGGTGAACATTTAGGCATGGGGAAAATATCACATATCAGTGAACAACCTTGTTAAACTAACCACACTACTCTAATAACAAAATAGAAAAACAGAACTAGGAAGCATACTATATAAGACACTTTATCATGGTTCGGTAGAATCGTAATCTAATAAAATGATGATATTACTGGAGATGAGCGAATTTGGCCCGGATGCGCCTAATTTTTCGAAAAATAAATTTGATCGACCCGATCGAATCAAAACGAAATAACGTTAAAAAAACAGGGATGTCTGGCTGCAGAGAGCCTTGTTAGGGTGTTGTTTTAGAACAGTGTGACCATGGCTAAATATGCATAGGGAGCGTTGGTTGGTCTTTTCAAACAATTCTGTGATCTTTAGTATGACACGCACATGACAACTGCGGCTCTAGAATCGCTTCACTCTTCACTTCCATGTGCAACTTTACATAGGCCCAACTTCCCCAAATAAGCGAAGCAAGGAACGAGCATGACAGGGGTGGTTGGGGTAGGTAATGTTTGCAAGCTCGAAAAAGGACTGAGCTGGAGGGGCAAGATCCCACTAACATAAAAGAGGGCAATCTTTTTACACGAGTGGCACAATAGACATACGTGTGTATTGTTGGTGGCATCAAAAGAAGCAGCAGCAGGAGCCGCAGAGTTGACCACAATGATATAGTGTACGGTTGGGCCATTAATCAGTAGCAGCAGGGAGCCGACCAGAGTGGCTCATAGGATATAGTGTGAAGTGGCATCAGAAGCAGCAAGAGCGGCAGGAGTGGCACAAATGATTATAGTGTGTGGTGGCATAAATAGCAGCAGCAGCAGGATGAGCCCGCAGAGTCGGCCACAATGATATAGTGATGTTGGTGGCATCAGAAGCAGCAGGAGCACAAAGAGCTGCCACAATGGTATAGTGTGAAAGGTGGCATCAGAAGCAGCAGTAGCATGCCAGAGTGCACATGATTTAGTTGCCCACAATGATATAGTGTGTTGGGTGGCATCAAAAGCAGCAGCCGGAGCCGCAGAGTGGCACACTGATATAGTTGTGAAGGTAGGATCAGTAGCAGAGCAGGAGCCCGCAGAGTGGCACAATGATATGGTGTGAAGGTTGGCATCAGAAGCAGCAGGGCCTGCAGGTGGCCACAATGATATATGCGTGTAGCATCAGTAGCAGCAGCAAGGGCCAAGCAGAGTGGCACAATGAATAGTGTGAAGGTGGCCATCAGAAAAAAAGAGCGGCAGAGTGGCACAATGATATAGTGTGGTGGTGGCATCAAAACCAGCAGCAGAGTAGGGAGAGTAGGGAGCGGCAGGCAGAGTGGCACAATGATATAGTGTGAATGGTGGATCGGTAGAGCAGGAGGACAGGCAGAGGGTGGCACAATGTATAGTGTGTTGGTGTCATCAGTGCAGCGCAGAGCAGAAAGCCTGCAGAGGGCACAATGTATAGTGTGAAGGTGTGGCATTCCGGTAGCACAGGAGCCCGCAGAGTTGGCACAATGACATAGTTGTGAAGTGGAATCAAAGCAGCAGTTAGGGAGCCCGCAGAGTGGAACAATGATAGATTGTGAAGGCGGCACATAGCAGCAGGAGACGCAGAGAGTGCACAATGGTATGAGTGTGAAAGTGGCATCAGAAGCAGCAGGAGCCGCAGAGGGAAGAAAAAACAAGACTAGTGTGAAGTTGGCATCAAAAGCAGCAGCAGCAGGAGCCCGCAGATGGGCACAATGATATACTGGGAGTGCATCAGTAGCAGCAGGAGCCCAAAGAGTGGCACAATGATATTATGTGAATGGTGGCATCAGCAGCAGCAAGAACGGGCAAGAGTGGCACAATTATATAATGTGTTGGTGCATCAAAGCAGCAGCAGAAGGAGACGCGGGAGTGCACAATGGTTATAGTGTGAAGGTGGCATAAGAAGCAGCAGGAGCCTGCCAGAGTGGACACAATAATAGTGTGTGGTGGCATCAAAGAGACCGCAGCAGGGGACCGCAGAGTGGCACAATGATATAGTGTGAAGGTGGCATCAGTAGCGCAAGAGCACGGAACAGAGTGCACAATGATATAGTGTGAATGTGCATCAGAAGAGCAAGAGCGGCATCGTGGTACAATGAGATAGTGGTTGGTGGCTTAAAAAAGAAGCGCAGGAGCCTGCAGAGTGGGCACAATGATATAGTGTGTTGTGGCATCAGAAGCCGCAGGGGCCCAAAGAGTGACAAATGGTATAGTGTGGAATGGTGGCATCAGAAGCTAGCAGGAGCTGCAGAGTGGCACAATGATATAGGTGTTGTGGATCATCAAAAGCAGAAGCAGCAGGACGCCCGGGAGAGTGGTACAATGATAAGTGTGAGGTGGCCCTCAGTGCAGCAGGAGCCCGCAGAGTGGCACAATGATATAGTGTGAGGTTTGCATCAAAAGCAGCAGCAGCAGGAGCCCGCAGGAGTGGCAAATGAATAGTGTGTTAGGTTGGCATAAAAGCAGCAGCAGAGGAGCCCGACCAAGTTGGCACAATGATATAGTTGGTGGTGGCATCAGAAAGCAGCAGGAGCCCAAGAGTGAAACAATGGTATAGTGTGAAGGTGGCATCAGAAGCAGGAGGAGCTGCAGAGTAGTGCACAATGATATAGGTGTTGGTTGCTCAAAAAGCAGCGCAGAAGCCCGACAGCAAGTCGGACAATGATATGGTGTGAAGGTTGGGCATCAGAAGAGCAGGAGCCTGCAGTTAGTGCGAACAATGATGAAGTGCGTCTGGTGGCATCAGTAGCAGCAGCAGCAGCAGGAGCCAGCAGAGTGACACAATCTAGAGTGTGGAGTGGCATTCAGAGTAGCAGCAGGAGCCCGCAGAGTGGACACAATGATATAGTGTGAAGGTGGCATCAGACAGCAGCAGGAGCCTGCAGAGTGGCACAATGATATAGTGCGGTGGTGCATCAGAAGAAGCAAGAGCCGGCCAGAGTGGTACATATGATATAGCGGGTTGGTGCATCAAAAGCAGCAGCAGTAGGAATCCAAAGAGTTGGAACAAATGATATAGTGTGAAGGTGGCAAGGTAGCAGGCAGGATGCCCGCAGTGTGACACAATGATATAGTGTGTTGGTGTTAATCAGTACGCACGCAGCAGCAGGAGCCCGCAGCGGCACAAGGATTATAGTGTGAAGTTGGCATCAAAGCAGCAGCAGGAGCCCGGCAGAGTGGCAACAATGATATATTGTGAAGGCGGCGATCCGTAGCAGCAGTAGGCCCGCAGAGTGGCACAATGGTATAGTTGTTGAAGTTTGGCATTCAGAAACGCAGGGAGATGCAGAGTGACACAAATGATATAGTGTGACAGTTGGCATCAAAAAGCACGCAGCAGGGCAGGAGCCCGAGGGTGGCACAATGCTATAGTGTGAAGGTGGCATCAGTATAGCGCAGGAGCCCACAGAGTGGCACATGATATAGTTGAGGTGGCATCAGAAGAAGAGCTGGCAGAGGGCACAATGATATAGTGTGTTGGTGGATCAAAGCGAGCAGCAGGCAGGGGCACGCAGAGTGGGCAGAGTGGCCACAATTGATATAGTAGTGAATTGGCATCCGTAGCAGCAGGAGCGCAGAGTGGCCACAATGATTGAAGTGTGAAGTTGGCATTCAGAAGCAGAAAGCTCGGCAGCGTGGCACAATGATATAGTGTGTTGGTGGCATTAAAAAGCAGCAGCAGCTGGAGCCGCAGAGTGGCACAAGGTTGGGATAAAGTCTGAAGGTGCATCAGACCCCCAGCAGCAGGAGCCTGCAGAGTGCGCCCAATGATCCCTCTCTCCTCCCCCTCGCGCGACTGGTGATCGCGCACACAGTCCAAAAGATAGCACCCCCCCGCCGCAGGAGCCGCAGCGTGGCACAATTGATATCGTGTGAACGGTGGCAATCAGGAAAAGAATAGACGCGGCAGGGCAGAGTGGCCACACTGATATAGTGTGTTGGTGGCATTCAAAAACCAGCAGCAGAGGAGGCGGCAGAGTGCCACAATGATATAGTGTGAACGGTGGCCATCGGGTATAGCTGGTAGCAGCAGGAGCCGAAGCAGAGTGGCCACAAGTATCGTGTGTTGGTGTCATCAGTAGCAGCAGCAGGCAGCAGAAGCAAGCAGAGTGGAACAATGACACCGCCAATTCCCCCCAATGATATAAGTGTGAGGTGGCATGCTGGTAGCAGCAGGATGCCCGCCAGAGTGGCACAATGACCATAGGGTGAAGTTGGCATCAAAAGCAGCAGTAGGAGCCCGCCGAGTGGAACAAGATATAGGGTGAGGCGGCATCAGTAAGCAGAAGGAGCCCGCAGAGTGGCAACAATGGTATAGTGTGAAGTGGATCAGAAGCAGCAGGAGCCCGCAGAGTGAAAAACATGATATAGTGTGAAGTTGGCTCAAAAGCAGCAGCAGCAGGAGCCGCAGAGTGGCACAATGATTTATCTGGGGAGGTGGCATCAAGTATAGCAGCAGGAGCCCAAAGAGTGCACAATGATATTATGTGAAGGTGTGGAACAGAACGCAGCAAGAACGGCAGAGGCAGAGTGGCACAATTTATAATTGTGGGTGGTGGCATCAAAAGCAGCAGCAGAGCAGACAGGAGCCCGCGGCAGGTGGCACAATGGTATAGTGTGAAGGTGGCGATCAGAAGCGCAGGAGCCTGCAGAGTGGCCACAATAATGATAGTGCTGTTGGTGGACTCAAAGCCGCAGCAGGGGCCCGCAGAAGTGCACAAGGATATAGTGGAACGGGGGCATTCAGTAGCAGCAAGAGCCGCAGAGTGGACACATGATATAGTGTGAATGTGGAGATCAGAAGCAGCAAGAGCTGGGCATGTGGGTACAATATATAGTGTGTTGGTGGTATTAATAAGGCAGAAGCCATGAGCCTGCAGAGTGGCACAATGATATAGGGTGTTGGTGCATCAGAAGCAGCAGGGGCCCAAAGAGTGACACAATGGTATAGTGTGAAGGTGGCCCAACATCAGAAGCAGCGGAGCCTGCACGCACAGTGGCACAGGAGATAGTGTGTTGGTTGGCATCAAAAGCAGCAGCAGCAGGAGCCCGACCCCCAGAGGGTTACAATGATATAGTGTGAAGGTGGCATCAGTTAAGCAGCAGGAGCCCGCAGAGTGGCACACAATGAGATAGGAAGGTCATCAGAAAGAAGCAAGCAGCAAGGGCAGAAGAGTGGCACAATGATATAGTGTGGTGGACATCAAAAGCAGCAGCAGCAGGAGCCCCTGAAAGAGTGGCACAATGATATAGTGTGTTGGTGGCATCAGAAGCAGAAGGAGCCCAAAGAGTGAAACAATGGTTTATAGTGTGAAGGTGGCTCAGAAGCAGGAGAGCGCAGAGTTGCACAATGATATAGGGTGTTGGTGGCATGAAAAAGCAGCAGCAAGGAGCCACAGAGTGGCACAATGATATGGTGTGAAGTTGGCATTAAGAAGCAGCAGGAGCCTGAGAGGGACAATGCTAGAGTGCGTTTGTGAATCAGTAGCTAGCAGCAGCAGCAGGAGCCAGCAGAGTAGCAGAGTGACACAATTAGATAGTGTGTAGGTGGTCATAAGTAGCCGCAGGAGCCAGCAGGTGAACAATGATATAGTGTGAAGGTAGGCATTAAGAAGAAGCAGGAAAGCGGCAGAGTGGCACAATGATATAGTGCGTTTAGCACCGAAAGAAGAAGCACAGAGCTGCAGGAGTGGCGTACAATGATATAGATGTGGTGGTGGCCCCATCAAAAGCAGCCACAGACTAGAAAGGAGGAATACAAAAGAGTGGGCAAAAGGATTATAGTAGGGATAACGGTGGCATACTAGGGATTAGCAGGCAGGAGACAGACCAGTAGTGTGACACAATGAATTAGTGTGGTGGTGTAATCAGTCGCAGAAGAAAGCAGGAGACACGCAGAGTGGAACAAGGAATAGGGTGAAGTGTGGCATCCCAAAAGAAGCAGCAGAGCCCGCAGAGCTGCACAATGATATATTGTGAGGCGGAATCAGTAGCAGAGGAGCGCCGGTGGCATGGTTATAGTGTGAAGGTGGCATCCGAACAGGCAGGAGGACCTGCAGAGTAACAATGATATAGTGGAGTGGCTCAAAAAGCTGAGCAGCAAGCAGGTAGCCCGAGGTGGCAAATGACTGTGTGAAGGTGGTTGTGGAAGATTTTGGAGGCAGCTATGGAGACGACATGTGGAGGTAGCAATGGAGACAACGTGTGGAGGCAGCAATGGAGACAACATGTGGAGGCAGCAATGGAGACAACATGTGGAGGCAGCTATAAAGACGATGTGTGGAGGCTGCTATAAAGACGATGTGTGGAGACTGCTATGGAGACAATAAATTTGGATAGTCCCTGTATCTGGCAGTCCAAAAAAGTTTTCAAAACAGAGGACCGGGTAGTTGGCCCTCCAGAAAAATTTTATACATAGAGTACTATAGCTAGAGCCAGTTGGCCCTGGCAAAAAAATAGCCAGTTTCCTCTGCTGCATGAGGCTGCTACTCGCAACCATTAGCACAAATATGGCAACGCAACCTGGGCTGATGACAGAGTGACCGACGGATTGAGTGAGTAGCGAGTTGCTACTCTAAACACCAATATGACCTGACCATGGCGCGGAGGCAGTCAGGCTAAGTCATTGGCGACATACCCCAATGGACTCAGGCTTGAAAACCAATTTAAAAAATCCTTTGGCGATGACGTGTAGCACTGTATGTACAGTATTGGTGGGTATGGCGGCAGAGAGGATCCAGGAGGTGAGCAAGCCTGAAATGATTTCCTATGTGAACAAAAGGTTGACGATTAATTAGTCTACACAGCATGGTGGCGACATAGTGACCAATTCCATAACGTATCTGTTGGAAACACTCGAAAAATGACCGACACAGTCGTTTGCGAGGGGACAACAGTGGAAGCGGCTGTGGCGCACTACTTTGGGGGCAGCTTGAGACGCGTGTGAGCGCTAGGAGACCGTCGTTGGAGCTGCTATGGAGATACATGTGAGGCACTGGGAGGTTTATGGCACAGAAGTGAATGTAGCAGGTGAAAAAAATCTAGATTTAGAGGTAACAAGGTATAGCATGTGGGTTGAAGGTTTGCGGCCTTCAAACAAGTTAGTTGGATCGTGTGATGGACTGAGCAGTCCGCTGCCAGGCGAGCTTTCGCCTGTCCAGCCCCTGCCTCTCAGCCCTCCCTCCACACAAATGGCCGGGGCCAGAAGCATTTACTTTAAAAAATTATAATTGCAAAGCAGACGGGACTACACAACCATTCTAAGAACCTTTTGTATAAGATCAATGTGTACTGTTCTTATAAGTAAGGCCTGGTTATGCGGGGGAGGGAGGAGGCAACAGATGTGCAAGTAGCGCTGAAATATATAGGTCATTGATAAAGTTTGATGGGAAGCCATTAAACAACCCAAAATTTTTGTCGCAACAGCTCGTTTGCTAAGGGGGCGATGTTATGGAGGTAAAGCTTGGAAGATTTTGGAGGGCAGTCATGGACACATGTGGAGGGTAGCAATGGACTACAAGGTGGAGCGCAATGGAGACAACTGTGGAGGCAGCAATGGAACACAACATGTGGAGGCAGCTATAAGACGATGTGTGGAGCTGCTATAAACGAATGGAGACTGGCGTATGTAGACAAAAATTTGGATAGTCCCTGTATCTGGCAGGTCGCAAAAAATTTTCCAAAACAGAGGACCGGGTAGTTGGCCCTCCAGAAAAATTTTTATACAATAGAGTATATAGCTAAGCCATTGGCCCTGGCAAAAAAAAACGCAGTTTCCTCTGTTTTAGTGTACAAGAGGAGGAGGAGGATGCATACATGAGAATTATTCAGGTTGAGCTGCTTTCATCACCTGGTTGGAGAATGGAAATCAAGAAATCAGGCTTATTCATCTTGATAGGCGTCAGCCTGTCAGCGCGCTGTCAGTCGACAGGCGTGTGCGCTTATCGGTGATGATGCCACCACTGCACTCAAAACCCGACCTGGACAACACCTAGCGGCAGGGCAGGCAAGAACCTCCAAATGCGTACAGCGCCAGTTCGCCACATGTCCCTTTGAAACCCAGAGTTGTAGGGAGCTCTGTGATCATTAGGACAATGGTATGGTCAGCTACTCTCCCTCACCATCTTTCTGTAAAAATCACCCCTACTCTGTACGAGACTGGGGGCAGGTGCAGTGTAGTGCTGGATGACATAAAATGGCAAAGGCCTTGTAAGCGTACCCCTGCCAGTGCTGGGACAAGCTGCCTGCTCGCCTACTCTCCCTCGCTCATTGTGCTCCACGCAGAATACGCTGCTCCTGCCCGCTATCGCTGTAGAAGTGAAAATACTGTTTCGGATCTTGTGCACCAGTCCGCTGCTTTGGAATTCC